>BHFT01052057.1:0-12278 GCA_004320025.1 Laticauda laticaudata
AGAAGCCATAGAGATGAAAAGAAGACCTGAAAGCTGATACATAAGACAATGATCATGCCGTATATCTTGTCAACTATTGGCGAGGCCTGCACTTCACAAACAAAAAAATCTCCACACACAAAGCAGCAAAAACAAAAAAAAAACCCCTGAGCACAAACAGATCCCCCCTGATACCCCCAGCTCAACCACACCCCAACCAGGCACCCAGATGAAACCAGCTTCCTAATAAATGATAAGCTGTCCATTTACTTGGAGCCAAGCTGCACTAAAAAGCCTCCAATACAGGGGAACACAATGTTTGCCAGCCAATCAAGACAAAAAAAACCACAAAAACAACAGAAGATATGGTGGAAACACCAATCAAGCAGAACACAACCAAAAACTCCAAGACCAATAAACACAGACCAAAGACTCCCAACCAATCAGGGATGAAAGAAAAAACCATCTGGCATAGCAGTAGGCTTAAACCCAAATTTAAAACTGAAACAACTGTTTAAAAGTCTGATTCACCAGACGAAACTCAACACAGAAGCCTGATGGATGGCAGTTGAGATTCCTGCCGAAACGTTGCAACAACTTTAAAAGCACAACTATAATGACTTGGGAAAATACCGAACAAAGCTAATACCATTGAAATACATTACATACATACATACAGATAGATAGATAAGATAGATATTTTGGTTTTCTGAGGTTTTTCACGGGATATTGTATGTATATATACATATTTTTTTTAAAATTTTCACAGGTATTTACATGTATGCTGTTCAGCTTTCTTCGGGTATTATCCCTCACGTTATTGTAATTGTGCTTTTAAAGTGTAGGCAACTTTCGGCAGAATCTCATCTGCCATTTCATCAGGCTTCTGTGTTGTGTTCGTCTGTGAGTTAGGCTATCGAAATGCCATTTTCAGTTTTTAAATTTGAGGCTAGCCTTACGCTGTACCAGAATGGCTTTTTTTTCTCATCCTGATTGTCATTGGGTAGGTCTTAGTCTAGTTTTTATTGTCTTTGAGTTTTGCTGTGCTCTCTTGCGTTGGAAGTTTTTGCTGTATTCTGCTTGGTTGGTGCTTTCTAATATCTTCGTCTGTTTGTGGCTTTTTTTGTGTGTGTCTTGATTGGGCTTGGCAATATTGTTGTTCCTGTATTGGAGGCTTTTAGTGCCAGCTTGGCTCCAAGTAAAAGGACGGTATCATTTGTTAGGAAGCTAGGTTTCATCTGAGGGTGCCTGGTTGGGGTGTGTTTGAGTCTTGTTTGGTGCCCAGGTGTTTTGGCCCTGGCTTGGTGGTGTTGTGGAGATTATTTTGTTTGTGAGTGCAGGCTTCCAAATGATTGACAGTCTGGTGGAATCATCTCTTCTATTCATCTCTTCTCTTCTCTTCTTCTATTCAAAAAAAGACCTGAAAGCATGAATGTGGCCAATCACTGTGGCCAACCCAGTGTGGCGATGTCATTGCATCCATCTTGTCCTGGCAAGTTGACCATGGCGAGATGGCAGCAGTGATATGATCATGTTGGGTTAACTATGCCAAGATGGTCATGACAAGATGGACACAGGGAGTTGGCCACGGCAAAATGCCTCAGTGAGTTGTCCTATTCTGCTTTTTGAAAGCTCCATTAATACTCAGAACAAAAGTAATTTTGAGAATTATTGTCATTTTGGTTGGTAGTTAACATCTATACCTGTGGAGAGAAAGGATTGTTGAGGTAAGGCCAGTCTATCTCTGTCTCTATATCTCACTAAGAATGACATTTCTGTGTGTGCTGCATGTAGATATCCTGCTTCCAGAGGTTGGATTTCTGTGCCTTGAAGAAGAGCAGGTCAGTGCTCCATGGTTTTAATTTGAAGGACTTCTTCAGTCAAAATTTCAGTGACATATTGCTTTGAAAAGGTGCACAACTCTAGCAAGAAGGAAGGAATTCAGCAGTGTGTGAAAATTAGAACAAATGAGCCCTTGTGCCTTTGCTGCCATATTCCCAAATTATTGACAGCTTGTTGCACACAGTTGCCTGGCACATAGTTTAAAATCTAGGAAAACAGATTCTAAAAAAAGATCTATTCCAACTGTGCCCAACCTCATCAATGGAGAAAAAAAAAGCCTTTTTTTATTCATTTATTTTTTAAACCAATATATAGCCACCCATTTCATAGATAGCTGCTGTGAGTAACATATAATAGAGTAAAACAATTAAAAATTTAAAAATTAAACTAAATTAACAATAGAGGAACATTAGAGGAAAAATGTTAAAACCTTTGGAGCCACTTTCGTTTTGTTACCAGGCAGCATGCAGAAGGGAATAAAAGATTTTTTTTTCTTGTTTCATTAGTAGGGAGGGGACAGCAAAGATAGGGGATCAAGGGAGAAAAAGTAATAATGTAATGGGTGCATCGAGAAGATATCTTCTCAGTTTTAATTTATCTCTGACAGTCCATCATTTGGGACACACATAATAATATCTTTTTAGTAGATCCATAGAAATCTCATACTGCATGTGTTCTCAGTGTATTCAAATGTAATGATAGTTTCACAACAACTTCCTGTTATTATTATTTTTATACTGGGAGTTTTCAGCAGTTCGCATTTCACTGTTCTATGTGGCTTAACATGTGATATAAAATCTCTAGTCTTAGGCCAAAGGTTGGACTCACAGATTTCAGGGCAGTGCTACCCAGAGGTATTATATTAGATCTTCCTAATCTTTTTCTAGTTTTGGATAGTTTCATTATTCTTGTTCTTGCTTGCAACTCCTTGCTTATTTTTACAAAACTGGATTTCTGGGGGAAACGGGAGGTACAGGCATTCCTCATTTGGCAACTGAATTATTTAGTGACCATTCATAATTACAACACAGATTAAAAATAATTTTGCAATCAGTCCTTTTCTGGTCTGTAAAACAAAGGAAAACTTAAGTAAAATTGTAAACACAGTCAAGGTTTTGCTTCACTTAATGACCAAATTGCTGGTTCTAGTTGTAATCACTAAACCAGGTTTATCTGTATAAAGTTTTTGATTTTAGTTGTTTTTATTCTCATATTATTATTTTTATAAATAACTCAAGGTTGCAAACATACTTAATTCTTCCTCCTATTTTCTCTCCAAAGCCACCTTGTGAGATTGGTTGTACTGAGAGAAAGAACTGGGCCAAAGTCTCTCAACTGATTTTCATGCCTACAGTGGAACTAGAATTTGCAGTCTCCTGATTTCTAACCTGGAAGGAATAGCAGTTTGTACACAACCAACCTGTAGTAATTTATATCTGTAAAATGGTATGCACACAAGCAGTTAGTTTGATTATCACTCAGATAGTGTTTTGCTGGAATTATCTGATAAGAACAAGCTGTTAATAGAAACCCTGTATGTGGATGCATTAACCTGCTGGGCTGAAGATATCTTAATTTATGGCATTTGAGATTTGTGACCAGGGAAAAGTAGAAGCAGAAGCACTGAAAGTTCAAGGTATACAATGCTTTGACTTAAGCTCCATGCATTATCTCGCCTTTGTGGTTTCTTGATGCTACTAATTTAAGCCATGTCACATTTCTCTTGTGCTTTTAGGAAACCCTGCTAGATTCTAAATTATAGCAATATATTTGAGACAAGGAATCTATCATTCCTATAATTCTATAATAGGGAAGGTAGGCAGTATTTTTCTGGAATGCATTATCATTTTGAATTCATTTAATGTGTGTGTGTATTGTCTGTGCTGAAGGAATGATCCTTCAAAGGACATGGTAGATGTCATCAGAAGTCCAGAACAAAACCTGACAATTCTATAAATTAATAATATAAACTAAGCTTAAAATTTAACAATGACTTGTAATTTAACATGATGGTGCAATGGACTCAAGAAAGAGGATTAGATGAGACCAAGTAATTTGAACATTTTAGTGATCATTTTTGATTTAGATGACCGAAAAAGCAGAACACTAGCTGATTTACTTAGATTCCTTTGTTCGAATCTAGATTTGTTAATGACTCTTTTCTCTATTATTGTTTTCTTGTAGTTGTATATTCCTTTTATGTACTTAGGGGAAAATATCCTTTTCCTTTAGTTTATTAGTTTATTTCTAAAATTTATTCTGGGATTGTACACTGGCTTGATTGTACCAAGATATGCAAATATCATTTTAAATTAGTGGGGATTTCTATGTACTCTAAAAAAAGAAAGCAGACCCCAATTTCCACTCATTATTCATTGGTGATAAAGAGTTTAGAGCCAGCATGGTTTAGGCACCTGACAAGCTATGACACCTAAAAAGAAACCAAGTGATTAGGATTAGTTCCAATTTAGTCATGAAAGCAGGATAAATATTAGGCACAAAGAATTAGAACAGCTCTGATGTTTATGTCAAGATATTTATTTATTGCTGACTCAGCTGTACAACAAGAATCTCACCAAATTGCTTGTTTGCCCCTGGTGAAATCTGATATAGATCTAAGTGTTTGATCTTATAGGCTTCCTTCAACCTATGGAGTCAAAACTACAATATCTCTTGACTTCCCCCACTTGGGCCTCCTTCCTTTTACCTATTGATTCAACTATAGTAACTTTGGGGCAGTCACTCTCTCTCTCTCTCTCCCATGATGTCAGGCTTGGGTGACAACTGGTCAGTCAATTCCTGTCTCAGCCACATTGGATCGATGCTTGACTGATCTGAAAAAAGTGGACTATGCACTTGCAGGAAAATGTTAGGAAGAAAAAACCTAGTTGGCATTGAAGAAGGCAACATTTTAAAACTTATTTCACCTATTTATCATATGCAGAGGCATTTTTCTGCTTGGCCATTATGATATAAAGTCTGCCATTCACCACCAATCTTTCCCTTGTTAATAATTTCCAGTGTTCATTAAAATCATAGCTTGCTTATTTCAGTAACATCAGACTCATCGGATTCCAGTTGCTTATAGCATGGTGTGGCCCAGGTGCCTTTTAATCAGGATCCTTCCAAGCACAGGTGTCAAACTCGCCACATCACGTTAGCGTCACGTGACATTTCATGATGTTTTCCCTATTCGTGGAGCTGGGATGGCATGACCTGCATACGATACATCTGGTTGCGGGCCGCCAGTTTGACACTCCTGCTTCCAAGAGTACTGTCAGCTAATAATGTTAGAATCAGCTCAGAATGATGTAACCAATAGATGAATAAACAATATCTACCAATTAGGGCTCACTCTGTTGCTTCCAGTTGCTTGGTTTCTTAGCAATCTGTCATCAGAGCTTTCAATCTTGTTAAAATTAATAAATGTTTATTTATAAAAATAGAAGAAAATAAATTTCTAATATTTTCCTTTTCCTACCCATGTCCATGTTTCCCACCCATATTTTCCCACCCATGTCCATGTCTTGTCCCTGTGCATTTGTATATATTTGTGAGGAGGTTTGAATATTCCTCCTAAAAAATTGCAATGAATGTGGCTGCAAGGAACACTCATTTTTTGGAAATAATAGCAAATGCATTGAACAAGCTTCAAAGGTCTTCTGTTTATCATGGCATTAGATCAACATTACAGACCTGATTCTGTGAATGCAGCATTCCATACAGTCATGATGGTGAACCTGTGGCACATGCGCCAGAACTGGCATGCAGATCCATCTCTCCGGGCATGCCAGCCATCTCCCATTGCTCTTCCAGGTTCCGTCACATGCCAGTCAGTGGTCTTCATGTGCACATGCATGCTGGTCAGCTGGTCTTCTGGTTTCTAATGTGAGTGTGTGCGCAAAGACAAACCAGCCAGTGCACATGCACGTTAGAAACCAGCCGGCCACCTGATCTTCCAGTTTCTAATGTGCATGCATGTGCACAGACCAGCTTGGTTAGCCAGAATACATTTTAGAAGCTGAAAGACCAAGTGGCTGGTGCATATGCACATGCATTTGGTTCCTTTTTGGTGCACACATGCTCCTGTTTCAGTACTTGGTGCTGAAAAGGTTAACCACCACTGCTGTAAAGCATCCTGGGAGTTGCAAGGCAGAAAATTTTATCAAAGTATACAAGGATTATTCTTCTGTTTAAGCTGAATTCATATCAGGCAATCCTCCAAGTAAAAAATGTCCATATGTATTAGATGAACTCTGATCTATCTCTTGAGTTTCATCTATTTCTGAGTTTCATCAATCTCTGAAAAGAGGGAGGTTTTCTGGGGAGGAAGAGGAATTGAAGTTACAGGAATGCAAATTCCAACTTGATGTTAGGGGAAAAGAAGAATAGTAACATCTCAATAGTAAAATTACTTCAAATGTAGAGCTAGTTATCTGGAAAGGAAGGGGAAGGATTCTTCTTTATTGGATATATTCCACCTGATATGGATGCCTTATTTTGACTTTCTGCACAGAACAATTAGACTTAGTGGCCTAAATATTCTCTGATTATATAATTAATATGTAAGACTTGGAAAAAACTTAAATTATGCAAATCCATTGTGTTTCTCAAACTTATTGTTCCAAGTGGGTCTGACACCTAATTGTTAAAGCAATGCCAACTCCTGATAACCAGTTGTTTACAAGTATAATCATATTCTATATAACCATGATTCAAAGGGGGCTTTTGTGCCACATTCAACAGCTGCTTGTCTCCTCTACATAAAGTGGCTATAAAATAAGTTGGTTTAAGAAATCCTTTTCTGGATTTCAATCCAATCTTCCACTTTGACCAGAGTGATGGCCAGATATTCTGCCCAGACCACAGTTAATCAGTTAACATGTCCTATGATTGATGGTTCTTCATGGTTCTTTCCCCCTTTCTTCCATGCCAAGAAAGCAAGTATCTATTTATTTTGTTATGTGAACAGGTCTTTTGAGGATTGGTAAAAAAAAATCCACTAACTGTCAGTTAACAGCACAAAAGTTCTTTTGCTGGTTTAGGTAGAAATAGGGACTTGGTAGAGGTCACATGAATTTCTCCCCGTTAAAACCAAAGCAAAAGAATGCATTTTATTGTTTCACTACTGAAATATTCAGCCTTTCATAGCAAGTGGTTCAGTGCAAAATAGCAACTGAAGGCACCCCCTAGAGCACAGACCAGTCAATTCCAATGGAAGTATTTGTGTAAGATAGAATGAAGTGCAGCAAACAAATTTCACCATGCTTAGTGTGTATCATCAAAGAGGGGAAACACAATAATGTAAAACCAGAAAACCCAGGTGGAAGTTACTTTCCCAATAGTAAGAATGAGCTGAGAATTGTATCATTTATTTCTGTTCTTCCAAAATAATGCATGGCCTAGCCTCATTGGGACAGACAAGAAGTGCAAATCAGACTAAAGATGCAGTGCCAAAGTGACTTATTTGAACCATTTTTTCAAATAATTGTTCAGATCGAATGTCCGAACTGATATAGTGCATCAAATGAAATTGAACAGCTTCCAGTCATTTAAAAAATCCATTAAATTTTTACTCAATGCACTTTAATTCAAAACTTTAATTGAAATCTTAAAGTCAAATTGAACCAATCTTTCAATTGAGTCATAATTTCAAATGAAAATTGGTTGATTTTCAAATCCCTGATATATTTGTGAAAATGCCTCTCTCAAAAAGTAGGAAAACGTTACGTTATCATGAATTCACTTTTGCTCAGAAAGCCATTTAATAATTTCTCAGAGCCTTCTTTTTTCAGAGAAAAAGGTGGGAGAGAAAGATTTGGCAATGTAGAGGGAGTATATAGTTAAGAAAGGAATAACTGAAAAGTAGAAGATAGGCATTTTTCAAATGCTTTTAAAGAAAAAAGAAGGGATAGTCATAAAGAACTCAGAAGAAGCAAGAAAGTCAAGACAGTTGTCATATGTAAGAGCTATCACAGATTTCATCGTTTACTGAAAGGTATAGATATAGTCTTTGGATGATACCTTTGTAAATAGTAGAGAACTGTATAGTACAGGTAGTCCTTGACTTACAACAGTTCACTTAGTGACCATTTGAAATTACAATGGCACTGAACAAAATGACTTATGACCATTTCCCACACTCATGATCATTGCAGCATCCCCTTGGTCACGTGCTTTACATTTGGATGCTTGATAACTGACTCACATTTACGATGGCTGCAGTGTCATGGGATCATGTGAAACTCTTTTGTGACCTTCTGACAAGCAAAGTCAAATCAGGCAAACCAGATTCACTTAACAACCATGTTACTAATAGAAGAACTGCAGCTATTTACTTAACTAATGTGGCAAAAAAAGTTGCAAAATAAGGCAAAATTCACTTAATAAATTTCTCACTTAACAACATAAATTTTCACTTGTGGTCATCAGATGAGGACTACCTATATAGGTATTTTTCTTATCATAAGGTCACAAAATATCTACCTGTGGGAACCACTTTATCAACTATACAATCAGAGGTGTTATTCAGCAAGTTCTGACCAGTTCTGGAGAACCAAGAGTGGAAATTTTGAAGGTTCGGAGAACTGGTCGTGGAAATTTTGAGTGGTTCAGAATACCACTTCTGACTGGCCCCACCCCCATCTATTCTCTGCCTTCCAAGTCCCAGCTGATCAGCTGGGTCTTCTTTTGTTGCCCTGCACAAGGGAATGGGGCTGGAAAGCAGCTCTGTGGGGTGGGGAGGGAACAGGATTTTGCAATATCCTTCCTCAGGAGTGGGGTGGGGATGGAGATTTTATAGCATCCTTCCCCTGTCACACCCACCAAGTCACACCCACAGAACTGGTAGTAAATTTTTTTGAATCCCATCACTGTATACAACCATACAATCCCTGGCAACCATACAACCTTGAGTTAACAAATGTAACTGTTTCTTGAACCAACTAACTTAAGCCACCTTCCATTCTTCCTGATTAGTTCAACCTGAACCCACAGATTGGGAAACATATAAATTGCTGATTGGCCTTTGTTCACTTGGACAGATTATAATGATAAATCTACAGTGACAAAGGAAATGAGAAAACACACTATGAAATATTCAAGGAGAAGATTGGTTGCCACGTCTTCTGCCTCAATTCCTTGTAGAAGAATACAAATATTCATTCTCACAAATATAATCTTCTCTATTCTATTATGGCACCAGATAGATTGCTAACCTCTATAATAGCTTTTCTGTCACACTGTTTATCCCCTTCCATTTTCCCATCATTAAGGATAGGATCTGACAGAAAATATTCATTGTGCAAGCTTTTATTTTAACTCATGCCTTCCTACCAGCCCTGCACAGAATAAAGTTGTTACTGAAATATAGCAACTTAAGCACTGAATACACACATGGATATAAATGCACACGCATGCACAATGCATGTTCACAACCAAAGCCCTTTTCAAAGAAATTATACCTTTTTAAGAAAAGCATAAAATTAATCTAAACATCCAGGTCAAGAAGTATCTTAGCACACTTAATCACTTCAGAAGGTGTGGAAGAAAAAAAAGCTGATGATCCATTTGATAAGAAATTATATATCTCCATTTCAGACTGAATGGACAAAATCAACTTTCTCGCTAGTCTCATGTTAAAGAACTCAAAAACCATGTAAACAGTGAGAAAAGGACTGATATATTGACTACTGAGCTGATTGCATCAAAAGAAAGTCACACAACCCACAACTCTGCATCCAACCCCACCTCATCCAATCCAACATCACTCAAAACTAGGCACGCACGCCCCTAACAACCTCTATTCCAACCACAACTGGCCTTAAATGCAAGCTACTCAATGCAAGAAGCCTTGTAAATAAAATATAATAAAATACCCTTGAAATTCTCCTCTTAAATAGTGGCTATATTTGACATTATATTTGGTCTGCTTAAAACTGGCTCAATGCATTTCTCCCTGACTCCATTGCGCACACAGTGATAGAGCTATTCATGTTAACCAATCAGAATCATAACGAAATCTCATAGAGGAGGTGGTGTTGCTATCTTCTATTAAAAAGTCCTCTACATCTAAGAAACATCCAAAAGTTACCGGCAACGAGCTTTGGCTATTCCCGTTGAACCATCGTCTGTGAACTATCGCTTAAATAATTAAATTTCAGTTCTTACTATGTTACAGAGTCCTGATTATGACATCGAACATGCAAGCAAGCTAAAATACAGCTACTAACAAGGGAAACCTCCTGTCCACATGCTTTTATCTTTCTTGGTTGACTTCAATATACGCTCATAAAAAAATAATTGCTGGACCTCTTAATGAATATTTAACAACTGAACCCACCACATACAACCTTCTACATGCACGATTAAGCAAATCTGGTACTTGGGAACAACTAGTAACCAAGAACAGCTAGACTTTAAACAAGCTGGCCTCAATCTCACTTCTGGCAATAGTTGAATTCATTTACCGAATAACAAATTAAGAACGCCTTTTCCAAAGGGGGGTAGCAATTTATATTAAAAGGGATAAATGCAAAAAAATCTATGCAGATGAAGCAGGCAGGAATTTTAATGATCAAATTCATTTAGCATACAAAAACAAATCGTGCTAATAGGTGGATATATGCCCCTGAATGATCAGCCAGAAGAAAAGTTTTATCAGGGACTATATGTAGCAACTATATATTGTGTAGTGTTAAGTGTGAATGAAAATATTTGCTGATACGGGGACTTTTAACTGATTTTTCTTTATTGCTTTTTTTGTTGATGGTTAAAAAGGACTATATTAGTGTGGAAGGAACTAGGAAGAAAAAAAAAAATGCTACCAATTTTTTTTTTTAATTAACACATGAGACAATTGGAAAGATATATATGGAGGAAGAGGAACGCAAATGAGAAGAAATAAATGTCTTTATTCATGTCCACAAAAATCATCGGTCGCAGAATCAATATGGTGATATGGTTAATGGGGACATCGAGAAGCATGGACATTAAGTGAAATAATAGAATAATGGGCTGATCATAACCCCTAATTTAAAAATTACATGGAAAAGGACATAGTAAAAGGAAAAGGAGATGGATATTAAAATCAGCAAATAACAAAGGAACAAAGAATAATCTGCAAGAATTAAAAATTAGTTAAAACATTCTTTAAAGTTAATTTAAAACACCATACTAGTTTTACAAAATTTATGGGACAGCTAACACAAGGCACCTTCATGAGAGGGCATATTCAATAGCCTATATAAGCTAAAGAACAAATAAAAGAAAAATTGAAAAAACAAAAGAATGAATTACAAGAAAGGATTTTAAAAAATTGAAATATGAGCATTCAAAAAGACCGGTCAAAAATATGGAATTAAGAAAGAATAGGGTGAATAGCACATGAACTTTAAATTTGATTAGATATTTGAGGAAAATGCAATGTAATTATAAAAACTCTAAACAGTGATTATCTTTTGCATCAGCGAATAAAACCAAGGAGGTGGTGTCCCATAAATTAAAGAAATAGAGAAAAGACTAAAATTCAGCAACTCAAGGATGAGGGAAAAGGGACAGTGTTATTATCAGAATGAGGAGAAAAAGAAAATTAGCAGAATGGGTATTATTGGCGAGCTTTATAAGCAAGAAAGAAGTTATTGGAAGAAAACATGTAGCTATTTCTACTTGGAGGGAAACGGTCTGAGCCAAATCTCAGAAGGAAAACAGAAGAAGTACTTAATAAAGAAATAACATTAACAAGAGTTACAAAGTAATTACAAAAAAAAAAAAAGGCAAAACACAGGCGGCCCGGATGGTCTACCAGTTGAACTAGACAAAAATTATCTGAAATATTTGAACCAATATTACTGGAACTATATAATGAGGCATTAACACAAGCTAGACTAGATGGATAAGATATTCATGATAATATTAGCAGAAAGAATGAAACAAATTTTGAGTGAACTTATTTATACAGACCAGAATGGTTTCCTGCCAAATAGGCAAAATAAAAACAATATTAGTACAATACTAAATTCAACTGAATAGTATGAAGCTCACCCAGAAAAACAGGCAGCTTTAATTTTTTTAGATGCGCAAAAAGCATTAAGTCATCTCAATTGGAAATTCATGCTATATCAAATTAAAAAGCTGAACTTTGGCACTAATATAGAAAAAACATTACAATAAATATACTTACCATATATACTCTCATATAAGCCGACTCTAAAACTCAAATTTTTTTTTTATCAAATTAGGGGGTCGGCTTATACGCACATAAATCTGATCTCATACAAACGAACTAACATGAAGTCACTTCTCAGATCACGCAATACAGAACATTTTTTTTTTTACTCTGGGCACCTCCATTTTGATTTTTCTATCACCGGATCATAACACGCTGTGATTAGTTAGTCATTCACGTGACCGCTTTCATGTTTGCGATCGTCACGTGCAACATCAGATTCTTTACATAC
>BHFT01052058.1:0-33240 GCA_004320025.1 Laticauda laticaudata
GATGGAACATTTTTCTTGTCCGCTGTGTCCTTTTTACTAACATTTTGCATCCGTTGGGCAGTGTGACAGGGCCTTTAGCCACTTTTCAGTGATGAAGATATGTAAAAACAATAAAATGAATCAGTAATTAGAAACTACAAAGAGAAGGGGAAATGACTTGAACTATAGCAGTTATTGTCTGTAGCCTCTTTTGAACAGAAAATAAGCAAACTAAAGTGAGCTGCAGCTTTTAAAATAAGAAAGGTCATCCTGAGACCATATTTGCTTTTCAGTTACTAAATATGCTTCCAGGTTTCTTTATTTGCCCACAGGGATTACCTACAAATGGGTCCACACTTAGTGGAAGTAGAGCTAGTAGGCTCCTATTGATGTCTATGGAGATTCTCAATCCAGTTCATAGTTGTGCCAAAGATGCTTCTCAAAAGCAATTGGACTTCCTTGGGGTTTTTTTTACTCATGGAAACATTTCACCTCTCATCCAAGAAGAAGCTAAAACTGAATACCTACGCAAATACCTATGCAAGGGTCCTCTTTGTAGACTTCAGTTCAGCGTTCAAAACCATCATTCCAGACACTCTTCTAAGTAAATTAAACCAACGGTACCTGAACACACTTGTAAGTGGATCATAAGCTTGCTAAAGGACAGGAAACAGCAGATGAAGCTAGGCAGAATCACATCCGACACCTGTACAATCAGCACAGCCCCCCCCAAGGCTATGTGCTATCTCCACTTCTCTTCTCCCTATATACCAATGACTGTATCTCAAACGATCCATCTGTTAAATACTGAACTTTGCTAATGACACAACAGTGATTGGTCTCATTTGAGACAACGATGAATCTGCATACAGACAGGAGGCTATACAACTTGCCTTGTGGTATAACTGGAACAATCTGGAACTGAACACACTCAAAACCATAGACATGGTGGTAGACTTTAGAAGAAACCCTCACATATTACCACCTCTTACAATACTAGACAACACAGTATCAACAGTAGAGACTTTCAAATTTCTAGGTTCTACTATATCACATGACCTAAAATGGACACCTAACATCAAAAACATCACCAAAAAAGCACAAAAATAATGTTTTTTCTGCGCCAACTCAGAAAGCTCAAATTGCCCAAAGAGCTGCTGATACAGTTCTACAGAGGAATGATTGAATCAGATTGAATGATTGAATGATTGACACANAATTAGGACTGCAGAAAAAACAATTACTACCAACCTGCCTTCAGTTGAGGACCTGTATACTGCATGAGTCAAAAAGAGGGCCGTGAAAATATTTATAGACCCCTCACATCCTGTACATAAACTCTTTCAACTCCTACCCTCAAAACAACACTATAGAGCACTGCACAACAGAACAACTAGACACAAGGACAGTTTTTTTCCAAACGCCATCACTCTGCTAAACAAACAATTCCCTCAACACTGTCCAACTATTTACAAAGTCTGCACTACTATTACTATTAATATTCTCATCACTTCTTATTACCCATCCCCTCTCACTTGTGATGCATGACTGTAACTTTGTCACTTGTATCCTTACGATTTATATTGACTGTTTCCTAATATGACTTGATTGTTTTTGTACCCTATGACTATTATTAAGTGTTGTACCTTAATGATTCTTGACTTTTGATGAATGTATCTTTCTTTTATGTACACTGAGAGGATATGCACCAAGACAAATTCCTTGTGTGTCCAGTCATACTTGGCCAATAAAGAATTCTATTATATTCTATACTGCAGGCTACTTCTTCTGCCTGCCGGCTGCCTGCAATTTAACAGTTTGAATCACACTAGGCTTAAGGTTGACTCATTCTTCCATCCTTCCAAGGTAGATAAAATGAAGACCCAAATTGTTGGGGGCAATATGCTGACTCTGTAAACTGCTTAAAGAGGGCTGTAAAGTACTGTAAAGTGGTATATAAGCCTAAGTGCTATTGCTATAATGCCTATAGATTAAAAAAAAAACCAGGTTCTATACCATTTTACATATATTTTAAAGTGAAATACATTCTACTGTGGAAATGATGCAGTGCTATGGTTAATAGACTGTTATGAACCAGTAACAAATAAAACTTCCATATTTTTCACTGTGATCCTTGACTTTTATTACTGAAGTAAGATTGTAAATCCTTTGTATTTTCAGCTATCAGCACAGTGTCATCCCATAGTGCAAGTTATTGATGTTTCCTTCTCCAACCATAAAATCACATTTATCTTCTTCCAGTCTCCTTTAATGTGTAATTGGAATATAAATTGAATAAATAAAGTGTTATATAGTATTGTGTTTGTATGGTGAGGCAATCTGTGTTATGATTGGTTGCCCCAAATAGAACATAGAATAACAGAGTAGGAAGGGGGTGTTTCCTTTTTTTCCTTGCCTTTTTCTTCTGTGTGTTTACTGATTAGTTTACCTCATGATATCCCTAAATTCCTGACTATCTTGTGCTCTTTCTTTCTGTATGATGACAAAGACTATTGTAAGTTTGAATGTTGTATTTTATTCATTTGTACAGCTGCTAAGCAACTTTTTGCATTTTTTCATCTCTTCTTAGCAATAGTACAACCAATTATTAAGAGGGGCGTGATGGATTAGCTTTAAAGACATTGAATTTGTCAGCTGGAAACCCATATTCAAGTCCTGAGCACTGTGCAACAAGGTGAGCTCCAGTTATTTGTCTCAGCTCCTGCTCACCTAGCAGTTCAAAATCATGCAAATGTGAATAGATAAATAGGTACCTCTTTGATGGGGAGGCAATAGTATTCTATGTGACTTGGTGTATAGTCATGCTGGCCACGTGATATGGAAATGTCAATGCTGGCTCCCTGGGCTAAGAACGCTGGCTCCCTGGGCTAAGAAACAGAGATGAGACTACCCTAGAGTTGGACTGGACAGAGGAAAACCTTTATCTAGAATCAATTTGATTTCTGTGCACTCCATCTGATAACGTCTATGCATAAAAGCGTTGCCTTTATTGTTTAAATAATAGGTTAACCACAAATAAATCATTTGGGTGATAAAAATTAGTCAATTTCTTGCTGTATTTCTCTTTCCCAAATCATACAGTCCAACTGCATTTTTCTCTTTCTTGTTTCCAGCTTTGTCAATTCAGTTTCCAGTGACAAGTTGCACATCTGGCTTCCATATTCTGCCAATTTCAAATTGAACATGATCATAAAACTCATTGACCTCCTTTTGCATTGGTGGTTTGAGTATAAACTTGAATGATGATCATATTAAAAGGAAGTCAATGAAGTCTAATCAATGTTATCTAGACATTGATTGGATTATAGTCAAATACTCCTCTTGCTTTAATTTTCCTAACTATAAAAGCAACACCATTCCTTGGTATTTCATGTCATGACTAATAAACAGCATGATTCTAGTCTATCCAAATTCACTGATTCCTTAAAAGTCAATTTGTAGTCATTTCTTCTTTCACTTTTCCATGTTTCTTGCTTCTTTCAATTTCAGTGCTACTTAATTCCATATTGCTACTGTAATGCTGTTTTTTTAGTTTTTTCTTTTCCTGAAAGCTTTAGTCCAGCTGTAACTAATAACTAATATACACACTCTGAAAGATCCTCAGCTCTTTCTTGTGACTATGTTGAGTACTCTCTGATCTGAGGATCCATCATGCAAAGATTATATCATCATTCTATATTTTATATCATCATTTTATATTTTCTATTCATGTTTTTTTCTAGGTAAATATACCAGAGTGTTTACTACAGCTTTCTCCCATGTAGTATGATTTGATGCCTTTGCCACTGTCTCCAAAGTGATCACCCACCTCCAGCATTTTCCTACATTGCTGCTTCCTAAATAAGGAGCTTGCTTAGCTGGGCAACCAGGATGACCTTGCCTTGACCTATATACTCTTGGTAATACACTCTTAACTTTCTTTACTCATCTCTCTGGGGAACAGCTTTCCAATGAGGCAGCACAGCAAGAGTTGTTGGAGGGCACAAAAGTAAATTGTGAATCTTTTTCATGTTTTTCTAAAGAAAAATCACTTTTAAGTAAAAAACAAGACATTTTTAAAATTGTTACTAATGTCTTTTAACAGTTTTGCATTTATATGAATGTGAATATGAGCCATGATATTCTGGGAATCTTAAAAATGTGGCCAATATAAAGTTAACATCACTCCAAATATTATTTTCAAGATTAGCTGACATAAATTTAAACCTGCCAATTTCTATTTTGCACTTGCTTGTTTTAAATTAGCTCTAAAAACTGTCACATAGTTTAGTAGCCAAACCATCAACATGCAAAAGCCATCTGGATCTCTTTTAAATATTCTAGATTTTATTTGATGTGGGGCTAAAATATCTTGTATGATCAAATATTATTAGAATAACTTGCCTCTTGCTTTAAAAAAATGCAAGTATAAATATGATGCAGTTATGCAATCTAAAGATGCTCCTTTAAATACAGTCTCAACCTTTTGTCTAATCAGGCAGGTTTTTTAAACCCTGAGATATAACTTCATGTATAATATTGACATATTCAAAGATGATGACAGCTGGTGACAAGATTACAAATATCAGCACATTGGCAAAAACATCCTAGTGTATGGATGGTTTTGACAGAGGTCCTGGCACTGAAATGACAATGCGGCATATATAGTCTACTGGTATAAGTTGCCCAGTTTCTGTTAGTATTCTGGCAAGGGTTACAATCATTTTCCCCTTGTTGGTTCCAAGCCGGGAGAAAGTTGCTGGAAATAAAATGGAGGCAGGCCACAAGGAAAAAAGATCTCTATTTAGTTGCCAGAAACTTTAGAGACAGAAGCATGTTACTGGGATGCCTGACAAATTAGCTTGGTGAGTGTAAAGATTTCTATACAGTTTACAGTATTTTGTAATTTTGAGGTTTGCTTTGTGTGGTTTTATTATTGATTGGTTTTATTTGTTTCACAAAGGCTTGTGATGGGTCTTAATTACCAGCTTCCCTTGGTCCTTGGTCCTAATCCTGTCAGGCATGTGTAATTGATTTTATCCTGTTACCTTTGGTCTGCTTATTGCCTCTAGCATGCCTTTCTTAAAGGCCATGTCACACTGCCCAACGGATGCAAAAAGGACACAACGGACGAGCAAAATGTTCCATCCGTTGGTATCGCTCTCAAAAGTGGGGCAAAAATTTGCATAAGCAGAGCGCGATAACATGGAAAGGAACGGACGTGGAGGACGCAGAGTGGATGTATAGAGGATGCAGAGCGGGATGTATAGAGGATTGCGTTAGAGATGCTAGAGGATGCGTAGAGGGATGCGTAGAGGATGCAGAGCGGATGCAGAGCGGATGCAGAGCGGGCGATGCGTAGAGATGCATAGAGGATGCAGAGCGGATGCAGAGCGGATGCAGAGCGGATGCCAGAGCAGATGAGCTGCATCCGCTTTCATCCTTTTCCATCCATGCTACTAACGCTGTGCGTCCGTTCTGCTTCCTCCCTGCGTCCGTTTATCGCTGGAACGGATTTGAGTTGTGGCGGATGCACAGCAGATGCCTAGCGGATATAGCAGATGCGTAATGGATGCAGAACGGATGTCCCCCGTATGCCTAGAGAATGCAGAACGGATGCTTGGATACATTTTCCGCTCAAAAGTTTTTGGGCAGCTCAAATTTCTGAGCGTATGAAACGTCAATAAACAGATGCTGGACGGATAGAGAGGAAGCAAAATGGAGGCAGTGAGTACATCGCGCATGTAACCCAATGGATGGCAAGCTTTTTTGTCCATTTTACATCCTCTTTGCATCCGTTGGTGCAGTGTGACATGGGCTTAATGGATCAGCTGGCTTGAGTCATTGTTTCTTCATGACAAAGGTTACTCAAGTTCATGACTGCAACATTGTTTCTCTTTCAGAGCTTGAGCTAGGTGTGGCTCTTTGCCTGCAGCTAATTTCTATTAGAGGAAGAAAAAAAAATGGAGGTGGTGTTCTTTTACTTTTAATAGCTTCTGTATTAACTTTTCTTGGCTTGGAGTTTTATTCTTGCGATTTTGGAGCATAGTAAAAAGGATTGGGGGTGCATTCTTAAAAGTTTAGTATTTGGCTTCACCTCTATTCCATCACTTTGTGAGGTTTCAAAAGGGATGGCTCTTTCCCACTGTAAAATAGAAATATTGGTTACATGTTCTTGATAAAAGTTCAGAATTGTGCTGCTATTTATTCCAGATAGCAGATTTCATTCTGCATTTTACTACATCTTGTAAAGCAAAAGCCTCTATATAGATAGCTTCTGAGTGAGACACGACTGAATGCCTCTCAAATAGAAACTGAGGCAGTATCTTCTTATTCCAGATCCAATGGATGATTGCCAGCACAATATCATCAATTTAAGACACAGGACAAATCAAAGCATAAGCCACGGAAAGTAGGAGCACCTAGATAAGCAGGGATGATTGAAAAAAAAACCTAGATTGAAATTTATTACTAGGTAGAACAAAAATGACCAAGAAATTCTAGATCTACAGAGTGAGAATTTTTAAAAGCTCCAGAAGAGTCAATAGCATACTACTTCTGTATTCTTGCCAAGAAGACTGTATGGATGTGTCCTTGTAAGCAGTATCTGAAATTGATCTGAAGGAGATTTTTTTTTTACTCACTGTTTCACCACCACATCACTGTGCTGTGTAAAAATAATGGCAGAAATCAGAATATTCTGCATCCTGGTTGCTGAGTTGTTCATTTATTTTTCCAAGTTAATAATCACAGTTTAACACAGTGGTTTCTTCTTAACAAGCTGTAGCACAACAAAAATAAGTTCATATAGGACTGTAGTTAAACACAGCCAGGAGAACAATTCTTTTGTTTATTTCACATGTTTGTGTTTCTCAATTCTGTATTCTGGGGCATTCTATTATTCATTTCTCAATAAGTTGTTTATCTAAGTCTATTAATGGATGTCTCCTAGTATTGCCTCTTGGGGATTCCCAAGTTCAGTTCGCTTTAGTTTGCTTTAACTCATAGTCTTTTCCTAAATTCCCAATGCAGTGCAGTCTGTTGTTGATCATTTGTTTGTGTTTTAACATGTGTGTTAACTATTGTCATCTCCTCCAAATGAGTTTAAACTGTTTTAATTGCTTGACTAATGACAATTATTTTAGTTATTTACTTTTATTTATTGCTGTTTAGTTTGTAACGTTGTGAACTGCCCAGAGTCACTTATGTGAGATGGTCAGCTAAATACACTGAACAATAAGCAAAGAAATAATAAATTGAAATTTAAAATTATTTATTAGAATATGGTCCAAATAAAAGCAAACAACTGCAAAATGAACGTTTGTTCACTAATGGTTATTAATAATAATTTACCATGGTGGTCCAATGTGAGTTGGTAAGTGGATGTCTTTTGACCTCATCTCGGGCTGAGAAAAACCAATAGCAATAACACTTAGACTTACAGACTGCTTCATAGTGCTTTACAGTGCCCTCTAAAGCAGTTTACAGAGTCAGCTTATTGGCTCAACAATCTGAGTCCTCATTTTACAAACCTTGGAAGGATGGGAGGCTGAGTTGACCATGAGCCATTTAAAATCAAACTCCTGGAATGATCAGCAAGTTAGCCTGCAGTACTGCATTCTAACCACTGCACCACCACGGCTCCTGGTGAGAGACAGTGAATGACCAAAATCACCCAATTAGCTTCGGGGGGGGGGGGGGGNGGGGGGGGGGGGGGGGGGGGGGGGGGGGTTAGATAGATAGGAAGATAGATAGCAGTAGAGATAAATTAAATAGTTCTTCTTTATTTTTATTGAATACACAAATAAGGAACAAAGAAATGTAGCTTTATACCAAAAATTCCTAATGCATTACAATATTGAAATCCTGATATTTCACAGATTTTATGCTGTTTTCCATTTCCCTCCCCTCACTCCCTCCCTCTGTCCCTCTGGAGTATGTACACAGAGAATTATGATTTTTACAAGCCATGTCAGCATTGTTCTTTGTTTTCTATAGTTATTCAAGTTCTGTAACGAGGTATGATCTACTTTAAAGGGGTATGAAGTGTAAACTACCTCCACTATGGTATACTCTGGGCTATGTTCTGTCTTAAAAGCAGCTAAAAGTCTACACACACATCAACCACACTGGATATTGCATTTCTCACAGTCAAAAATTACAGAAGCAGCAATTAAAACATTAAAAATCTGCTTTAAAGTACACTTTGTTGCATCTATGTGTAAGTTACAAACTATGATTTAGAGGGAAAAGATGGAGATTGTTATATATTTTGGAGCCCAAAAGGATGAGTTGCAGAACAAAGATCAAATCTTTGATCAGATCAAATCTGATCAGTTGCAGAACAAAGATCAAAGATCAGATCAAATCTGTCTGGGACAATTGCTCTGGATCCAAGTCATAAAACATAGAGACTAAAAGATATTTTAAAAATGCAGGCTTGCATGACTTTTCTTTAAGATGGATCTTAAAATGCCTTCAATTTTAAGGGAAAAAAAATGGACCAGTCCAAAGATTCACAACAATTTATGATGACAAAAATTGGATAGCTAATATGCTGTATTTAAAAAAAAATATAGTAACATAATGAAATGTAACAGATAAGTATAAACTTATGCAATTAATACACCAAGAGATTTGGACAAAATTTCATCAATATGTTAATGATACCTAATTCTATATTTCAATATCACTTGAGTCACAAGATGCTCAGTAAGTTCTGCACTGGTATTTGAATGCTGGACATAGTTTATTAATGATTAGTTGAAAATAAAATCTGGAAACAATAAAAATTGTGAATTAAAGTGGTTCTCTGGTCTGGGCTTGAAATGATTCTCAGCTTTTAGTGAGGTACAGTAAGTGCTTTGCTATCGATAGGACAGAATAGTCTCCATGGCAAGGCAGTATTGCCTTTTGCCATCTTTTGAAATATCCCAAACATTTTCCTTTGCAACAATACTCATGAATGACATTTTACCAAGTCTGCAAAGAGCAAAGTGGATTAGGAGATTATAGCAAGAAATTCAAATGAAGTATGATATTAGTGTGTATAGAATACAAAAATGAGACTTTCATAGTACAATTAATAAACTAGGAGATGTGGATTCTGTACACTCCATATTCTCTACTCAAATACATACTAAGTCCAAACAGCCTTACAGCACATTAGTGCTTGTGATGCACATGAATATGCACTGATATACAGTTTAGAATACATCTGCTGTGCTATAAACTCACTGGTTTCTGACAGTGGAGATACAGATTTTGTACATTCATGCATTCATCTTGAAAGGTCATGTATGCTTTACTATTTGTATTAATAGCAGAATCATATGCTGAGCTGCAAGTCTAGTGCTTTAAGTACAGTTAAATCAGTACTACTTAGAAACAGTGATCTTTTCAAAAACCCATAAAGTTGCCCTGGAAAATTCTAGGGTATTGATATTGACCCACATATGCAATAATGATTAAAATGGAATACTCCATCTTCGGTTGGACCCCTCATTTCTGAAAATATAAAATCAGTTGTTTCCCCAGGTATTTGTTTCCAACCATAGTTGAAACACAAGGAAATTTTATGTCTGTGTATAAAAAGTGTTCATTCTTCTTGTACTTGCTACTTCTTCTCTCTACCACATTGCAAGAGCTGCATGGATATTGCATACATGCATCATGTTTTATATTATATCAAGAGGTTTCTTCTATATAAGGAATCATGCTGAATTATTTGTTTGTGTGCTGGCTGGATTGCTACAAACTGTGACAGGTTGTGGGCCCAGAGCACACCCAGCCAGTTCAAACATGCAGCAATACTGCACTGTAATCAAGCTGAGGGACAGCCTGTGTTATAAGCAAAAGAGAACAAAGCTGAGAAGCTTGCAGGATGGCAGTTGATTTCAAAAAGAGCTCTCTGCCTCAACTGGGAAAGAAGTATATTATTTGGGCTGCAAAAAATGGAACACTTCCTAAAGGATAAGGAGCTCTGGGATATTGTTATTAATTCACCCCAGGCACCATTAGCAGCTGCAGGTCAGAGGCAGCATAATAAAGCAATAGCTTACATCATTTTGAGTTTAGAAGATGAACAGTTTTTCAATGTAGTTGATTTAAAAACTGCAAAGGAGGTTTGGTTGAAATTGAGAAGTGTGCTTGTGAGTGCATCATCATGCAATACTGTGCAATTATTGAGACAATTGCACAGAGCCTGGCTGCTACCACAAGAGGGTGTAGAGAAGCATTTGCGGCACACACAGACTCTGTTTATTTAGGTAGAACAGCATGGAATGCAGATTCCTGAATCTCAGAAAGTGCTGTTGGAGTTAAACAGTCTGGATGAAATGCGGGACATAGTTTCAGCCATTTTTGAATGCAAACCAGAACAGGAATTACATATGGAAGCCCTTAAAGCCTGTTTGATTTCTGAAGAAAACAAATGCCATTTTAGAAGAAGTCATGAGGAGAAATTCCTGAGGTGGGGGCCTAAGGAGCAGAGAGAGAAAAGCAACAGACAAGATGTCTGCAGAGACAGGAGTAACAGAAGAGACCAGATTACATCCCAAAAAACAATAGATGGACAGGCTGCTATTGCAAAAGTTAGCTGTTGCAATAGCAGAGACAAATGGTTAATAGACAGTGGGGCTAGTCAAACAATTATTCATAATTTTAAATTGTTTTTCAGAATGGATATAGCTGGAGAAGATGCAGTAACCTTGGTAAATGGCCAGAAGGCTAAAGTCATAGGAAAAGGCAGTGTGCTGATTCCATGTCTGGAGGAAAAGTTTAGTAACATATTATGTGTGCCTGAAATGGAGCATAATTTACTTAGTGTCTCCCAATCTAGACAAACAAGGGTTCAAGACCACATTTGTAAATGGGAGATGACTCATAAAAAGAAATGAGAGTGTATGTGCACAGGGCATAAAACAGGATAATCTTTATGTGTTGCAGGGCCAAAAGGTTCAATGTGCCCAAACATTTGGAAATGTGGCATGACATAATTCATGCATTCATCTCTTGCACAGAAAGTTGGTCATGCCAGCTTCAGAGTTTTGCAAAAGATGCAGTAGTTTGGAGAAAGATTAAACTAGAAACGGTGTAAGGCATACTTGGGCTATGCAGTATGTACAGTAGATCATCAAAGTCCAAGCCATTCCCAGTAAGCAAGAGTAGCATAAGGCAGACAACAAGAGCTCTAGAGCTGGTACATTTGGTGGGGCCAATGAAAGCCAGTTTGGGAGGAACAAAACATGTGCTAGTCATTGTCGAAGACTATAGTAGATTTGGTTTCTGCTATTTAAGGGGCATGAATAAGCGTACAATCGTGCCTACCATCCCTGTCCTATTGTCCCCAATTATTAGTTTCTATTTCATGTATTTAAGCTTAAGTTTGTTCTTGTTTCTGCTATATTGTAAGCTCTTGACAAAATAAATAAATAAATAAATAAAAATATTTACTAAAAAGTAAAACAGAGGTGCTACAGAAATTTAAGCAATGGGAAAGTTTTGTAAAAAGTAGATATGAACAACAGATATATCAGTGGCAAGCTGACAGAGGTTCAGAATTCATGTTAGCAAGTTTTCAACAGTGGCTGGGACAGTTAGGAATAAAACACAGACACACTAATCTGTACACAGCAGCTGAGAATGGTGTCGCTGAGAGGCGGAATGGAGTATTACAGACAATGGATTCACTGCTGAAGGATTCTTGCGGTATCTGCTATCCCGCATTAGATGGGCACCTCATGATAGGGAGCGAAAGGAGAAAGAAACGACAGGAGACGAAGTTCCTCGGGATGAGTGTGCACAGAAAGTCTGGGTACACGCTCTTTTATTATGCTCATTCAAAAGAGGGTGATTGTTTATTCAGAGCCTAGGTCAAGCCCAGGTCAGACAGAATACACAGGATTTACAATAGCTCAGATAATGCAAGATACCAGGTCAGACAGGATCGCAAGATTTATAATTCGATCAGGATATTCCTGCTTACAAAGCTGCATGCTAGACAAACTAATTACAATGTAAGTAAGCTATTTCTACAGATGTTTAACTCCTTGTCCCTGTACGTGCCCTGCAAAAGGTCACTGAGGAGACAGAAGCTCAATGATTACACGTGAATGATACAATGTTGCAAATGCCTGAATGATACATAGTTGCAATGATACACAGTTGCAAACATATGAATGATACATAGTTACTACAGATTCTGGTCTGAGCAGGTCATATTGGGGTGAAGCCATGTTGAGTGTTAATTATTTAATCATTAGACTGTGGAGTTCATCTATGAATGATACTCCATATGCAGTGTTACATGGGAGAAAGCCATCTCTGGCATATTTTAGGGTGTTTGGAAGCAATGCATGGGTGCATATTCCAAAATAAATCAGGAGAAAAGGTCAACCAAAGGCTAGAAAGCTCAGGTTTATGGGCTGTGAGCCTGGCTCAAAAAGCTATTGCTTTAGGGATAGGAGCAAAGGAATCGTGATTTTCAGATCTACTAGCTTTGCAGAGCAAAATTGGAACAGAATTGAAATCCCTTACTACAATGAAAACTCCTTCCGGATGGATAGTTTACAAATCATTGATAGTGAAATAAAGAGCACCCAGGGCTTCATTCTTGTTGGCACTGGAGAAACTATAGACATCTATGATCAGAATGACAGTTAATTCTATTGACAAATAAAAGGGTATACAATTTAACAGCCAAACATTAGACATTAGGAGAGCACTGGCTGGCTTTAGTACACCAGCTTTCATTTATATAAAGACATACATCCCACAGGATTTTCCACTCAAAGCACAGCTCCTGTCCAGCCAAAATGCTGAAAAACCCATCATACTGATGGCATTGTCTGGAATAGATGACTTTCAGGATTATAGCACAGCAGTCTCTTACCTCCCTGTTCATGGCTAGCTCAAGATTCAGATTGTGCATTTTAATCTCTAGGGAGCAAACACTGGCAAACAAGACATAGGGAAAAGACCCATTAGCCCTTAATTTAATTTGTATCCCTGCACAACAACCATGCTTCCTTTTTTGATTATGGCTCTTTCACCTTTTTCTTAAAGAGACATTGCTCTCTCTCACTCCCAGAGCTCACTGCCACCACCTCCAACTCCTCCAAAACCTCACTCCCCTTTTCTGGGCCTGCCAATAATCATATGCAATTCCTTCACTTCATAAGGATGGTGACCTAGTGCCCAATGTGGTCATGTGACCATGGGAAAGGAATTGGACAGCAGAACTTCAAAATTAGATTATAAGTAGCATTTTGGGGTCCATTGTAACTACAAAGAGTTGCTAAGGGACTGGTTATAAGTTGAGAACTACCTGTAGTAATCTTTGGCATTATGTTGGTGTATTAATACTAATCCATTAGGCTTGTAGTAATAGTTTATAGTAATGCAACTAGGTCAGGCGAGATCAGACACAAAACTTATGAAGCATGAAATTGAAACCTTAGAGCCCATCCCTCTTGTAGCTAGGCAACCACAGTTCAATCACTGGCCAAGGAGATGTTTTGGAAAAGTCTCTGATTCAGGTACACTGTTCTTCTGTTCTTCCTTTCTGCATACTGAAGCTAGGACAGTTGGCTTTGAGGATGGTAAACAAAATCCAAGCTGACAGTTTCAAAGCTTCTCAAAAATTTTCATTCTCACCTTCTGCATGATTCCCTCCCCAAGTAACCATTGCTCCCTCTCCACCATTTCCATGGCATTTGGCAGTAAGCTGGCAAGCATATGAAGATGCAAATTGACAGGTACATTTAGTTTTTTTTAGAAATTCAATATAAATCCTAGTTCCTGTCATTTTATTAAAACAATAATATTGGTACACTAAGGAAAAGTCTTGGATACAGGATCCAGTAAAAAAAAACTAGATAGATTTTTTAAGGACTGCTAATTTCTGTTCATATGATTATTAAGTGTACCAGGCACAGTTTAGATTGTCCTAATATCTTTTCAGAAAAAGAGGTTTCATAGAAAATCCTATACTAACAGAAAATCTATTGGAAACCTGGAGTAATCCAGAAGCAGCAGTGGTGGTATTCTACTGGTTTGGCCTGGTTTGGTAGTAAATAATGTTACCGTTCGGCCGAATCAGTAGTAAAAAAACAACTACCAGTTCCACCAAACTGGTACTTTTTCCCCCTCCTGATGATCAGCTGTTCCAATGATCAACTGTGCCAGGATCCCCCTCGCTGTCTTACTGCTTCACCCAGGAGGCTTCTCTGAAGCAAAAAAATGGAGCATGGGGGGGTGTGTGCTGTGCAGCCCCCCCCCCTGTGTTCCATTCTTGGCCTCCTGGGCCTCAGGGAAGCCTCTGAGTGGGCAAAAATGGGTCCCCAAAAGGCTTCCCTGAGAGGGAAAAAAGGAGGCAAAAAAAAGGAGTGCAGGTGGGCGTGCTACAAAACACCCCCCCTGCCCACCCAGTCACATGGCCATGCCCAATTAGCTATGCCCACTTAGCCACACTCACAGAACCAGTAGTAAAAATATTTGCATCCCACCCCTGAGAAGCAGCCTTAATATTATTAGCAAAGGAACATGCCTCACCTGGTTATCATCATAATCGCTTTAATGCTATTTCTGTGATTTCCAATTCTCTCTTCTCATATATCAATTCTCAAAAACAAATACAAGAGCAGTCTCATCAATTCTTCAGAATGCTGTAATAATAGTCATTTCTTAGAGTCAAGGCAGTGTTATCAATTTGCTGTTGCTTTAAAGGAAAAGCCTACTTAAAAGAAAAAAAATCTACTTGACAGGAAAAAAAAAGCAATAATCTAGCTGAGGGGCTGGAAAACTGCACAATGTGCATGCAGAGCCTTTTTTGATTTAACACTATTCTTTTAAACCTATTAACTGCCAGCCTCTACAATTGATAGGTACTGCAGGCAGTAATTCATGAAGATCTGTTGATTGTGTATTAAAATAAAGCAGAAGAATATAATCTGATGGTGTTCCTTGATTTTACTTTATCAGGGAAGGTGCTACAGCAATGACCCCCAACCTTGCCATGTCTGTGGAGCAGCAATGGCAGCAGGGGCAGGGGGTGGTGGTATGGGGGAAGAAGGGATTCTTGCACCTGTGCAAATGGAGCTTCACATGCTCACCTGTTCCCAACAGGTCGCAGACTGGTATTGGTCCCGGAACTAAGGTAGTGGTGGAATTCAAATAATTTAAAGACTACTCATTGGGTATGGTTTGTCAGCCAGTTGTGAATCTATCTGGAGGTGGTTCTATCGATCCCATTTTTTTCTAGCTTACCAAAAAGTAGGTCGTGATCTACTTTGTCAAATGCTTTGTTGACATCTAAGCATTTTATGTCCACAATATTTTTCTGGTCTACTAATTTAGTCACTATGTTGAAGAATGAATAAGATTGGTTTGGGATGATCTGTTTTTAACAAACCTGTGTGGACTGTTAGTTAATACTTTACTCATTTCTAGATGTTAGCACATCTGTTTTTTTTATTATCTTTTCCAGTATCTTCCTGGATGTTAGGCAGTGATTGTTCTGTAGTTTCCCAGATCTGTTTTTCCCTCCCCCTCTTCTTTTTTGAAGATGGGAACCACATCAGCTCTTTTCCAGTCCTCTGGTAGTTCCCTGGTGCTCCAGGATTTGTGAAAGATATATTGCAGTGGTTCTGAGATGACCTCTGCCAACTCCTTTAAAACTCTGGGATGTAATCTATCAGGCCTAGGTGATTTGTTTTCATCAAGATCAGACAAGATCTTACTATATTTTTGCTTATTTTAACTTTTATTTCTGGTCTATCTATTACAGTTATGCTTTTGGTGGATTGAGCTACAGTTTGTTTTTGTGTGAAGACAGATGCAAAGAATGAGTTAAGCAGCTCTGCTTTCTCTCTGTTGCCTGTTACCTCCTTGCCATCTTCTCTCCTTAGTGGACCGACTGCTTCCTTGATTTTTTTCTTGTTATTTATATGTTGGAAGAAACTTTTTAAATTATCTTTGACTTTTGTTGCAAGTCTTTGTTCATTCTGAGCCTTTGCTATCCTGACTTTGTCTTTGCAGATTCTGGCTATCTGCTGATATTCTGCCTTAGTTGTATGTCCTTCTTTCCATTTTTTGTACTTGTCCTTTTTTTCTTTCAATTTGCCCCTACTTTCTTGCCACATGATTAGTGCACATGGTATGGCACTCACTATTAAATGCTTAGTTTTGCTTGACAGCAAGGTTGGTAATCTTACCTACACAAACATCTATGTTACATGCACTGGTAACCCTATTAATTTTAGATTGCTGGGGACAGAAATGTTCTGTATCAATTAATTCTCTGTCCCCACTATTCAGTTTAAATGTTTATTCAGAAAAATCTGTGAATTTAATGCCAAGTAACTCAGTCCCTTTCTTTGATGGATGCAAACCATCTCTTTTGTACAGTTTTTCACTGGACCAGCTGCAGACATCATGACTAATAAAACCAAAGCCTTCCCTTTTACACCACTGCGTACATAAATTTAAAGAAATGCAGGATCATTTAAAGCAAAATGAAAAAGAAAAGAGGAAATAATTGAATCCTGGGAAATGGAGAGACATGAGAAAGATAGATTACCTCATCTTCAGTCTCATCAGAGAGAAAGTCTGGCACATTTTCATAAATCTGTTATTATACCCTAAAACAATAAAGTATTTCTCTGCTTCTTGTGCTGTTTTTAGAGTTGGTCCACCTCAAATGACTAACAATCATATAAACATTATAAAATAATATGAAATTATGTCTTCAAGTTATTAATAATATTATATCAATATTATAGCTGTAAAAGAGATTATGAAGCTGAAATACACAACTTCAGATTGCTATGCTAGTATCATAAAGGTGAACATGGTCAGTCGTGGAGGTTGTGAATCACATAGTTGTTCAGTGAAACTGGCTTACCCATTGATTCTACTTATTAGAAAGCCTCTGGAAAATTTGCAAATGATGATCATATGGTCCTTGGATGCTGCAAACTCTTGCAAATACATGCCAATTGCCAAGCACCTGGATTTTGATCACGTGACTACTGGGACATTGCAATTGTCATAAGTGTAAAGACTAATCATGCATTGCCTTTTCCAATGCCCCAGTAACTAAGAACAGTTTTACCTGTAAAACCAAACTGTCCTCCTTTAAAGAACAGAGTAGGTTCTTAAACAGCATTGTTAAAAATGTGACAAACAGTTATACAGTCAGAGTGAGTCAGCTTTTCTGTCTGTTCTGAATGTCCTGGCTTCACCCACAAGCTGCTTAGCTTTGAATTATACAAGAACTTTATGTGATTGTGCTAGAAAGTTAAAAGAGAATAACCAGATAGTTTCTACAGCATTTTTAAAATTAATTCCTGACAGAATGAAAATATATTTTCATAATATATTCCCTGTGGAATAAGTTAAGGATTAAGTGCCTAATCACAGATTATTCTGAACACAGAATTGGATGAATAATTTCTCTAGGTACTGTGGTATGTAATAGAAATGTTATTCTTACTCTGCTGTGAAATTGGATATAAATTCTCATTACCTCTACAGTTAAAAATAAGGAAAATATAACTCCTCTTGGCACCAACCAAAACTTTTTAGGTTAAAGCTTTGTGATATGAGTGCAAGCACATTTTAACCAGACTACTTATTATATGGCTATCCACTTGGAGATAATAGAAGCTCTGCATCCAGTTACAAGTCTATAGATTGGTTGCATATGCAAAATCAATAAAACGTATGGCCATCCAAATCAGTTCAAAGAATCTACAACAGTAGAGATAATGCGGTGTTGGTTAGTTAGCCTTCTGCTCAAATCTCTGTCTCTCCAGCCATCCATCCAAAATGAATCCAATAGCCATGCCTACATATTTGAAAAAATACCAAATTAAAGATCATATTATGCTGCACTAACTTAAATTAGTACCATTCATGGAGGGTAATACTGAAGAAAATAGAACATAAGCCAAGTTGCCTTTCCCCTCTGCTTGTCAAAATGGCTTGACTACACCATTTTACAACTGCTAACTCCATATTATATAATACAGATTGTTAAGTATGGGTCAGATTGAAGAGGGGGGACAATGTGAAAAGGTAAAAAAGAATCTGTTGATTCTGCTCTGTGTAACTACCGTGGTGGCGCACCTGCTGTTCTTTTTACAGGTTGTTGTCCAAACTTTTAGTCACTGATGGCTGTTCATTTTCCCGCCTGGAAAATGAACCAATGGGGAAAGTCCAATGTCACTGACTTTCCCCATTGAATATTCAATACTTCTCCCCTCTTGGAAGAAACATTCCTCCAATCTGCTCTCACACACAGTACGTATTCATGCAGGTATGCGGGCCTCCAGTGGGTGTGACCTGACCTGCGCATTTTCATCATCAGTGGCAACCTGATTTGCTGTTGCTCCAGAGCCAACTCTTGGAACTGCCTCAAAGTTTTCCTGGGACATGGTCAGCTCCGACAAATCAGAGGCCTCCAAAGTTCCGCGCTGGACTCTCCCTTTCTCAGCTAAGTTGTTATGCGATATGCTCAGGTTTCAGTTCAGCATTGAGTTGGGTGTGAGTGTGTTTACAGTACTTTTATTTGTCAGAGCTGGTTTTTCGTTTCTGTGTCAGATTTCTGTTTCTGTGATTCTCTGTTTGGTCTGATCTTGGTTCAATCATCCCTGGAGTTGGTATATGTGCCTACTCCATATCTTACTATGTTCTAACTCTACTCGGTAAGATCGGGGACCTGTGAATTGTGCTACTTGGGCCAGAACCCATCTGGGGGGGGGGCATGTAGTTATGTGCATAGACTGATTGTCCTATGCTAAGAGACCATTTACTGTTTGCATATACTGGTGTGTTCAAATGTAACCTATCTAAAGTTGACCTTAATTTCTGTCCCATTAAGAGTTCTGCCGGACTTCTATGTGTGGCAGCAGAAAGGGTGATATGTTGTATCATCAGTAATTTGTCTATTTTCCTTTGCCAATCCCCTGGTCCCATTTTTGCCAAAGTTTCTTTAATCGATCACATGACCTTTTCTGCCTGACCATTCTTCTGGGAGTGGCCAGGCACTGATAATGCATGGCAGATTCCGTGCTCTGCTAGGAAACATTCAAAATTATTTGCTGTGAATTGGGGCTTGTCATCTGACACCACAATATCTGGTAACCCATGGGTAGCAAACGGTTTCCTTAGCACTTTAATAATGGCATCTGCCATGGTGGTTGTCATGATTGTCACCTCCACCCATTTTGAACAAGAGTCTACTATTATTAAGAATGTATGTCCCTGCATCGGCCCCACCAGGTCTATGTGTATTCTGGACCAGGATGCTTTGGATGTTCCCCATTCCATGACTGGTGATGAAGGTACCTACTTGTTGTTTCAATTTATAATAATTATCTTCCTTAATTGTTACACAACTTGCTGTTAATTGAATCCCTAACTATTTAACTTTCTTGGTAATCTGGATATCTAATCTCTTCGTTAATTCCCTTTTCTGCTTCTCTGTAATGTTTTTCACTGAGATATTACTTATTCCTCTATTTGTTTCAGTCCTGCCACTTCACCATACTCTTCTATTCTTTTTATTAATTTAGATCCTGTTTCTTGTGGGTCTTCAAGCATAAAAACTAAATCATTTGCAAATGCCTGTAGCTTAAACTTTTCCTTCTTTATTTCCATACCTTTTATCTCCATATCTTATCTGTTAAATACTTCTAATGTCAGTACAAATAATAATGGCGACAAGGGACATACCTGCATTGTTCCCTTCTTAATGTTAACCTTTTCAGTCATATCTCCATTTACCATCATCTTTGCAGTTTGCCTTAGTCATTGTAATAAATCTCTCCCCCAAATCCATATCTTTTAATTGTGCTAGCATAAATTGCCAGTTGTTAAATGCCTTCTGTGCATCTAGGAAGATCAACGCCATTTGCTTCTCTGGATGTGCTTCATAGTATTCCAGGATTATTCTCATATTATCTTTGATTTGTCCCCTAGTTTAAAAAACCATTTAGATCTGGATGTATAAATTGATTCAAAAATCTCTTTAGTCTTTCTGCAATTATCAAAGCAAATATTTTATTATCTGCATTCAATAAAGATTATCTGTCTATAGTGTTTTATTTGTTGGAAGTCTGAGTCTTCTTTCAGTGATGTATGCTTCCATCCAAGAATTTGGTACTTTCGCCTCAATCAATAGTTCATTAAAAACTTCCAACATTGGGTTGTTGAAAGAGTCTTGTAATGTTTTATATAATTTTATTAGTAGTCCATCCGGGCCTGGTGTTTTGACATTTTTTTGTCTTTCAATTGCTTCTGTTAATTCCATCATTGTTATTCTTTCTTCTAATGCTGCTTTAACTATTTTGGGTACTGTAGGTAATTCTGCTTTTTCTAAATATTGGGGGTTTTTTTCTGGAATTGCCTCTTGGTCTTTTCATAATTTTGAATTATTTTCTTTTTATCATCATTTCGATTGTACCCTTTATTATCTATTAGTTGATAAATCAGTTTCTTTCTTTCTCCTTTTCCAATCTATATGCCAGCCATGTTCCTGGCTTGTTTCCATTTTCAAAATTTTTTTGTTTAGATCTTTTAATTTTTTGTGCTAATTCTTGTTTATCTATTAAATTCAACTCATGTTTTTTAAGTGCATTTGGTTTTTTTATGTTCTTTTTTTGTGGATCTTTTTGCAATTCCCTCTCTAGCTTTTCATAGTCGTCTTCTAATTTTTTAAAAAATATTTTTATTGCACATTTTCCAACATTTACACTACATGTCCAATCTTTACAGCATTTCAGTATCAGTAACACTCATAGTTACATATTAGTATTTTCATTTTTCTTCCTTTCCTCTCATATACTATTCTTATAATAATATTCTTACATATATATTTTGCCTTTTCACAAATATCTTCATATATATAATTCCTGTTGCTCTTAAGTCACATTTATCTATAGTTTTTACATCTATTCTCTAACCACTCATACCATGTATCCCAAATCATGTAATATTCTGTTTCTTCCTTATCTTTTTTTAACTCCATCGTTAATCTGTCCATCTCTGCATTCAAGCACCTTTTTTTAATCACCATCTCTTCTGTTGGATGTTGTTCTGTTCCAGTTTTGTGCAAAAATGATCCTAGCTGCCATTATTATGTAGAGTATGATATATTGGGTTTTCTTACTTAATTTGCCTTTTATTATGCCTAACAAAAATAATTCTGGCTTCAACTCAATTTTTTGTTTTGTAATTTCCTCAAGCCATTTCTTTATTTTAGTGCAATATTTCCTAGCTTTTGTGCATGTCCACCACATGTGAAACAATGTTCCTTGTTTATGCTTATATCTCCAGCATTCCACCAATCTGTTTGGATACATTTTCGCTAATCTTGCTGGAGGTAGATGTCAGTGATAAAATCATTTATATTGGTTTTCTTTGTTGCCAACATTGTTAGCTTATAATTTTGCTCCCACAATTTTTCTCAGTATTCTAGTTCAATATTGTAGTTGTATTTTTTTGCCCAAATTATCATAGTTTTTTTAACAGTTTCTTCTTCCAGTTTGAATCTCAAAAAATAGTTGCATGCTTTGGTTATCATTTTTCCTCTGTTCCCTGTAGTATTTCATCAAGTTCTTGTTGCTCTGTATAGAAACCATGTTGTTCCAAATCTTTTTTATATCTTGCCTATATTTGAATGCATGACCACCAATCTAACTCTGTTTTATCAGAGTTCAGTTCTTGTTTTGACTTTAATTTCCCTTGGTCATCTAGTAACTCTTTGTACTTCACCATCTTATTTAGATCTAATAGGTTGGGATATATCACTGCCTCCATAGTGGACAGCCAAGTTGGTATTTTAATATAATAGGTTCTCTTAATTTTCCTCCACACGTGTAAAAGAGTATCTCTGACTAGATGTCTCTAGAAGTATGTATGAGATTTATTTTTCCCTTCCCAGATAAATGTGTGCCAGCCTAATTATAAGTTGTGCCCTCTATCGTCAATATCCTTTTATTTTTTAACTCTACCCAATCTTTTATCCAGGTTATGGCTGCTGTTTGACAATATAGTTCCCAATCTGGGAGCCCAAAACCTCCCTTATGTCTACTGTCTTGTAATAATTTTAATTTTATTCATGGCTTTTTCTCTAGCCAAATGAATTTCATTGATATTTTATTCAATTCTTCAAAACATTTCTTTTCTAGTTTTATTGCTATTTTTATATTCATTTTGACTGTAGCTATTCTTCCAATTAATGACAGTTGAAATTTCCACCAATTGTTCAAATCTTTTTTTATTTGTAGTAGTTTGTTATAATTGTCTTCTTTTATTGATGAGCATTTTGCCATCAGCCAGATTCCAAGGTATTTTACTTTCTTAACCATCTGTATTTTCAGTTTTCTCTCTATGTCTTTTTGCATATTATGGGTAAGATTTTTGGTTATTATTTTTTTCTCATCTTTATTTATTTTCAGCCTTCCTACCTTGCCAAATTTTTCTATTTCTTGTATTAATTTAACTCCTGTTTCTAAAGGTTCCTCTATAATAAACACCAATTCATCTGCAAAAGTCTGGATTTTTGTATTCTTCCTTTTTTATTTTTAAGCCTTTTTTTTTCTTTGTTGCCTAATATGAATTAGTAATACTTCTAGAGATAGTATAAATAATATACTAGTGGGCATCCCTGTCTTACCCCTTTAGTTTTATTAAACTTTTCTGTTAATTCCCCATTTATTATTATTTTTGCTGTTTGGGTGAAGTAAATTGTATTTGTCATTATATCTATTTCTTCTATATCTCTTCTCAATTCCAGGTTCATCCAGACCATGTCAATTCTCAACCGGGAGTTATGAGGGTTTGAGAAAAACATGTATTGGTTCTTCTTTGGGTTTAACTCTTGCCATGTGTCCTGTAGCTCTGATACCTTCTTTTTCCAGACATTCCATTTCCAGCTGTCCTTTCATGTCTTGGTCTGATCCTTTCTCTTGTAATTTCTGTTCTTCTTGGCTCTTGCTTTCTAATTCATCTCTGCTGTCCGTTTCTTCTTCTGTAGCTAAGCAGTATTTGTAAAACTCCTGTGCTTTGTCCAGGGTGTCAATTTTGAATTTCTTGTCTTGTCATGTAATCAGCAGGCCTTCCGGAGCCATCGGAAGAGCACCTTGTACTTGACCGATTGAGAGGAGAGGAGAGGAAGTGTAGACTCTTCTTTTTTCTCTGTCCCTTCTTGGAAGTTGCTGTTATAATGTTATAATCTCTTTTTCTTTCTAGATCAGAGATTCTTCCTTTGTCTTCTTATATATTTCATCTCTTATTGTTTTTCTAGAGGATCTCACATGTACTTCTCTTGATAATTTATGGTATCTTGTGTAATTTGTTTCATATCAAACTTTTTATTTTATTCTACATACGCAAGTCAATACATAAGCAATGTGGCACCTAAGCACCATACATTCTGGTGCAAAAAATAATAACAATCACATCTCCAATGTTAATACACATATTTGTATTAAATTATAATCTTTCATTATTTCATTATTCAATATTCCAATACATTATTCTAATGCCAATCACTATATTATTTAAGTATACATGATAATTTCATTATTCAATTCCTTCTTTCATTTTTAATTTTTTTTAAAAAAAAACCTCTTCTTTGGCAAGCAGCGTGATTCCAGGTTTTTACATTTCAATACAAACATGACCATGGTTACATATTCATCTTTCTTGTTCAGTTTCATATCACATTATTACTTATTAATATTAAGTTCATTAAACTTATTTTATTCAATTTCAATTCTTATCTTAACTTATTTCATTTTTCTTGGAATATTCTCATATCTTACTTTACAATATTAACTAAGATTCTTATTTCATTTCTATATTTATTGTACATATTACTTTTATCTGTCACATTTGCCATTTTATCAATTCTTGTTCTATTAATTCTAAAAAAAATTGTCCCCTTTAGTTGTCAATTTGGGCTTACCCCTTCATTCTACATTAATAACAATATTTTCCTATCTACTAAATTTCAGATATGCATATATTTTATATCAGATTCTGCATAGTATTCTTTTCTCAATCACCTTATCTATATATTACAAAAATATTAATCTAGTCATGTCTATATTTTGTAATATCTATATATTACAAAAATATTAATCTAGTCAATTAATTATAGAAACTTATATTAAACTTTCCATTATGATTCTCATAATTTATATATCACTGATTATCAATTAACATTCTTATAATAAATTCCCATTTCCATATCTAGTTCATTAAATTCCATATCAAGTATAATGATAATCCTTAGAAAGAAAAAAAAATCAGTTCCAATCTTAGCTATTTTCAAAGAGATAATGTGAGGATTGTCTTAAATATTATTGAATATTTACAATATCATAATGAGAGACAGGCTGTCATGCCCCTGTTGGAATATGATTTGAAGGGGGAGGCTGAGCAGCTGATAGTGTGGCTCCATCGGCTGTGGAGGTGGAGTGTGGCTCCATCGGCTGTGGAAGAAACTTGGGAAAGACAAAGGCCAGCTGGGCAGAGCAGGGGAAAAATAGAACAAGGGAGAGGGAATTCAGAGGAAGACCCAGACCCACCCCCTTTTCATCCTAGGGTACACAGGCAGGAACGGAGAAGGGAGCAACATGAGTTGCATGGCTCATGGGGAGGAAAGGGCCCTGATTTCCTTCATTAGATGCAGCTAGGAACACAATGTTTAAAAGGAGAAGCTGTGCACAGCAAAGTTGTTGGGAGCAAATCATGAATTATTTGGTATAGTCAAGGCTTATATGGGTTCGTGGCATCTTCCCAACTGTGTGTTTTTCTGGGCTTTCAAGTCTGTACTTCCTTCTCCTGCCCTGTCAGGTTAATTACCGCAGCATGGTTTGTGTGGATTTTTATTTACAGTTTGTAAGTACTTTGTTTTTGGACTGAATTTCCTCCACTTGGGAGAGTTTTTTCTCCAGTCGAAGGTAACCTGGACATTGGGGGCAAAGTTGGAAGTATTAAAGGGACACTTCTTGCTTATTTGACTGTGTTGCCTTTGTGCCATGCTCTGGGTCATCACACACAGGCTGCCTTAATATTTTTAGATGTAGAGAAGGCCTTTGACAACCTGAAATAGGGATTTATGTTTAAGGTGTTGGAAGAAATGGACTTTGGAGTGAATGTTATCCAAGGAATTAAAATGGTCTACATGTGGACTTCCAGTTTGAGCTTCTTCAGGGACAGACTGAAACCTCGTCTCTCCGAGGCTTCAATCCGTGCTCGCTGCTGGAGCGCCCCAAGCCAGCTGGGTTCAGGGCTAAGCCACCCCGTAGAGGTGGTGAAGAGGGGGGAGACTGCCTGCAGGGTTGAGGAGAGCCACATCTCTCCTCTCCAGATGGCCATTACTTCTCTTTCCTGAAGCAGTTTAAGCAGTCGGTCAGAAATGGCCACCACAAAGAAGAACTCAACCAGAAAAAGAATGTGCAGGAGGAAGATAAGAAGAGAAAGTTTTGGATGACCGGATCAAATAGCAAAGCACAAAAAAAGTACCCTGGAAATTAAACTTAACAACATTGTTCCCAAATTAAGATTTCGAAGCTGCGAAGGAGAGAGAGAAGGGAAGGGATTAGGTTTTTTCTTCCCTTCCTTATACGACAGCTAAGAGACTTAAGCAAGAAATTGGGGAAAAAAAATCCACTTCTGACATTAATAGGCATCTAAGCTGAAAATAAAAGTCAAAAAGAATAATAAGATTTCTGGACATTTAAAAGTTTTTAAAAGCTGGAAAGGAGAAAAAAAGAACAGAAGGGCAGGATCTGGAAAAATGGAGGAGATTGCCTGGAATTAGGAATGGAACTGTAATTAAAAAGGAACTCAGTGAAAATCTTAACAAGATTCCTCAAAGATACATTTTAATGGAAACTTTGGTAACAAAATAATAGAACCCCAGGAAAGAGAAAGTGTGGAAAAAAGAAGCAAATAGAACAGCCTTGGATTATTTGGATATTGGTGATTTTTGTTTTTTGCATCTGATGACTAAAATTAACTCGGGTGGTTGTTTAAAAGCTTTAAAATGGTATCACTCTTTAGAAGAACTGAAAACGGAACTAAGAAATGGAAAGTAAGATGCACAAGAAGGTGATTGAAGTGTCCTTTTGGCTTCGGTTTTCAATTCTTGAGAAATGGGATGATTCTGGACTATGAGAACAATCAAGTAAACGCTGCTGCTAGAACAAGAAAGATATGGGGCACATAAGAAAAGCCATTCTTAAGATGAAATACATTTTAAGTGGGGAGAAAAAGAAATAGGGGAAAGAGATGAAAAGGTTTTAAGACTCAAATAAAACTACAAATAAGAAGACACAATTTGAATAAGATAAGTATCAATATATTAGAAAGCAGCAGAGAAGAGGGATTACAGATGTGAGAGAGTTAGAAGCAGAGATGGCGAGGGGTAAAAAGGGATGGGAGAAGAAAGAGGGGGAAGAAGGCGAAGGAAAAGAAGTTTGTAAAAAGGCAGAAACAAGAAATGCGAGAAACAGGGAAAAATATATAAGGATTGTACACATAAGCTTGTTTAGATGACTAATGGGTTTAAAATGGTTAATTATAAAAGGATTCTGCAAAGGTACATAAATAGCATTGTTATATTTACAAATAGAAGATAATTTCAGAAGATCCGAGAATGGATAATATATTATTGTAAGTTAGTGGGATGTTTTGTGAATAAATAAATGTATTAAACATGAGATTGAGAGAATTAATAAGGAACATTTTAGATTATTAGGTAAATGATTTATAAAAATATATAAGTAAGAAATATTGGAAATAAAAGAATAATTTGCAAAGTTTAATAAAGGTAGTGTTCCCAAGGAAGAATGATATTCATTTGAAAAAGGAAATGTTAAATATTGTTTATGTATTTATATGCATATTAATGAATTATAATTGGATGTTGAATGGAATTGTGTGTTTATTACATATATTATATGATTTTTATTGTTTAAAGAATATAGTGTTCTATTTAATAGAATAACTCAAGCAGAATTCTGATTGGAATTATATATTAAAGTTGCGTTCAACACTTGGGCATATGGATGCAAAAACTGTAATAAAAAGGACCACAGCGGATGAGCAAAATTTTCCATCCGTTGTTATTCCGCTCTAAAAGTGCCCAGCAAATTTGCCATAAACAAAGCCTGGACAACAATCGGGAAGAACGGAGTGGGATCGGATTAGTCGGGGAATGTAAAGCAGACCGTTCGTAGGAAGCCTAGCGGATGAAAGCAATGGAAGCAGATGGCACAAATCTCGCAGTGCCTTCCGGGGGCACAACAGCTAAAGTTGGCGTGTTAGCAGAATGGAAGCGGATGGTAGCGATGCATAGCGGATGACCGGATCTCATACAGACACCTATAGGAGTGCATAGCGGATGCCTAAGCGGATGCAAAGCATTCACTGCGCATGCGGGGTAGGATATGGAATTGCCCGTATAGCTCCTCGGATATAAAAGGAATGCAGACTCAACTAAGCAGGTACATTTTCAGAAAAAAACCTGCTGCCAGAGACATCTTTGATGAGAACACCATGGGGAAGAAGAAGAAAGCCTGTGCCTTATCCCCTGCCGTCCCTGGCAAGAAGGACAGAACTCACGCATCTCCACCCCTTGGCCTACGGACTCTCCTGAAGCTGCTGCTGCCTTCTGCTGCTGTGTCGGTGCTCCTGGTGTTGACGGCTGCTGGTGCATCTCCTGCTGTGGTGGTGGTTGGTGTTGCTGGTGCTGCGGTGCTGCTGGTGCTCTCCTCGCGCTGGTGGTGGGTGCTTTCTGCTTGCTTGCCTTGCTGCTGGTGGTTGCTCCTCTGCGGGTCTGTGTGCTGGCTGCTGCCTTTCTCTCTGCTTGCTGCTGCTGTGGGTGGACCCAGGCCCCAAGGCCCTCTAAAGCCCTGCCTGCTGAAAGGCCCTGAAGGCCCTGCCAGAGGGAGGAAGCAGCAAGGCAGGAGAAGGGGCGAGGAACAAAACTTCCATTTCCGAGGTACCATCTGAAGGAGGTGCTGGAATTGGCTGAGGCGAGAACGATACCTTGGAGTGAAGGGCCACAGGCTCTATCGCGACACCTAAGCGGAAGCAGAGCGTGGAGACAGAAGCGAGAGCACTGGCTACACATCTTCAGATTCCCTTGGGTGGTGAACATTATGCACACCGTGGTATATGGCAACTGCAAATCCTGAAAGAGATCTGGTGCAGGGCCGGCTGTCAATGCTACTGACCGGGAGATCATATTGTCAGGCCAGGGCATGCTTCCGGAGTGAGATCACCCACCAAGGAGCAGCCCCTTGTCAACTGCCTCTCCCTCAGACAGCCCACAGAGCAACAGTCCTCTTCAGCCATGGAGAGACAGTTTACACTTCTCAGCAGTGTCTTTGGAGGGCTCCCCACTTACAGAGACCCCCCATACAGCTGCGCACTCCCCGTGCCAGAAGGACCGTGGCAGCTATCCCCTGGGAGCATAGAATGAGGCAACCCACCCAGAGACTCTAAACCCACACCCACACCTCAGCTCCACCTCCACAATGAAAGCAGGCAGAGAGGCAGGATCTGAGGGACAGAGCCACACTGTCCTCTTTGAGAGTCAGGATACAATTCAAAGCCAAGTCACAGATTCCTCTCCCAGCCTGGGTCCACGTTTGACATATCCATCTCTCGATCCGGCAAGCCTTCATCACTTAACGTGAGCTAAACTCTCAATGGATCATCCCTGAGTGCCATATCCAGGCGATGGAAGGAGAGGAATCACAGCTCTTTCTGCTACCACTCTTCTCAGGCCCTAGCTGAACCCTGCTGTCAATCCCAGCCTCCAGGCCTGCTCCTCCACCCCAGCCAATGTTCACAGCCTTCCACAGATTTCAGCAGCCCCGTCGCCTACAAGCCAACCACTATCCAGGACTTCCAAAGCAGAGCAGCCGCTTCCCAGTCCATCACCCAGGTTCCTCGGACGCCACAGAGCCACAGATGCCTCAAACTGACCAGCTGCAGACCAGTCCAGCACCACTACACTCCTCTTTCTCTCCACCCCTCAGCCAAGCCCTCTCCTTCAGAACATCTGTCATTCAAACAGTGTTGGGCCTCACATCCCAGCTCCTTGAGGCAAAACCTTGAGGTCCTCTCAATCATACGGGACTGAGTCAGCTCTCTGAGAGCTTCCTGCACCACACCATCTCCTGTTGTTACTCTCAGCGGCCAGGCACCACAATGGCGCTCAGACCCAGCACTCAGCAAACAGCACCTTCAATCAGTCCCTGGCCCCTTTAACATTCATGAGACACATGGGCACGCCTCAGAAGTGACTGAAAAAGAGTGCCAGAGACTGAGTTGTTACTGTTCACCTTATCTTTGCTTATAGACACTTTACTTGGGTCAATTTTGCTTTTTAAATAAAGTCATACGTTTTCTTATTAAAAAGGTTATTCTTGCTTCAACACACTTGGTTCATTTTTTTTACAAATAAGTATTGGGGAAAACTTTGAAAAAAAGGTTCAGCCTTTTCATGCTTTGGGATTGTAAGATAGCATGTGGGATGGATAGGCTGTGGGAGTGGTAAGGCAAGTTGGTGATAGATAAACTCCAGTGAAAGCATCGTGGAATATATGGTCCAACCCTCCCAGCTCCACAACATATGCCCTTTATTATTCAATAATAATATAATCATTATCCACACATTTTCAACATTAAACCCAAACTCGTTTATTAATGCCCTATCTATTGTAAGGCCACTCAACATACATCCCACAATCTCATCAAGTGTGATAGTCAAGCTGAAGGAACCATCCATTAAGCAATGCTACCATCCTCTCTTGCCACTCCACGCTCAAGCTGGGGAGTTCATCTAGTGTTTCAGGAGGTTGCACTGCTTCTTCCCTCCACATGAAGCTACTGTTGGGCCTGCACATCCAACGAGTGCTCTATCAGGCTTTAGGTCCTTGCCTCCATCACCAGCTCCATGTCCCATTGCCTGTCGAGCATCCACAAGCCTGTTCTGGAACACTGGTTAGCGGTGTGCCAATGAGATTGTGCAGGATGCAGCAGCTTCCACGATGCTCCTCACCAGGCCCTGGTTGATGCCTGGCATCGTGGTGAGAAAGCTACCTGGAACCTGTTGGCCCAGGATGCCGAAAGGCGTGTTCTCCATCACCTGTCTTTGCCCTGAAACGCCTGTCTTGAAGATCGTGCCTTCACAGGTGAGTATCTGCGGAAGGTAGGGCTTCATGAGGTAGGTTCTGAGGGACGAAGGCATCATCACCCATATGGAAGTAGGGCACATCTTGTATGTCATTGGTAAGGGGTACTGGATCTGGAAACCATGATGAGGTTGCCATTCCAGCCCATCCTTGAGGTCACTGGTGTTGTAATATCTGGGCACTGACGCTGACGCCGTTGCTGAAGCCAATCAATGTACATGAACTTGTTGTCAGCATCAACCATGGCAAAGAGGAATGATGCTGAAGAACCCTTGTAGTTTGAAATAATTGGACCCCGAGTTGGGTGGAGCTTTGCAGGCCATGTGCTTCCATCTATTGCTTCCAATGGTGTGGGGAAAGTTCCACCTCTGATCCCACTGGCCTCTGCAAACTTTCCTCCAGCCTTCTCAGTGGTGGGGCACTGTTGTCAAGGACTCTCACGTATCTCTTCGATTGATGGCCTGCACCACTCTTCTGACCACAATGGCCTGATGGTGTTGTGTGGCACCCCAGCTACTGCATTATTCTGTACGTGGTCTCTGAAGTGCCAGGTGCGCAGAGTCCGTGCCACTTCAGCTCCAGGTCCAGGCTGGGCCGGAAGTTGGTGTTGCCTTGGTCAAACCTGGGTTTCAACACTCCACAACTTGTCAAAACATGGCTGGCAGCATCCTCAGTGAATGCTGGAAGCACGAGTGTCTTCAGTTCCTCAGTCACCATCAAGCTTGTCAATAGAGTCCCAAACTCCACTCTTCTCCCGATTTCCATCGTTGACCCAGACAGTTTCTTGACGTCTCCTTCTCTCCTTGCAGAAGAAAAGGTGAAACAGTCTGAACAGGGCTTGCGTTCTGGTGTGAATCGATCGGCGGGGCCCCGCCGGGGGGCCGCGCGCGGGGGGGCCCGGCGCGGGGGGGGCGCGGGGCGCCAACGCCCAAAAGGATGGCGACGATCCCATGGTGAGATAATGGATGATGTGGAAGAGCAAGAGCAAGGCTGAGAGGTCTGCATACTAGGACTGCTGATGAAAGTGAGATCACGGTGATTTTCTTCCCCTCTTTTTATAGGAAGATTCGGTTTTCCACTAGGTGTCTTGCCACATAGCATCCTCCAAGACATCCTAAATATCCGAATACTCCATATACGAATGATTTGTTTGTTTTAAATGGCTTTATATGCGAGTGCATTCCGCTTTCATCGCTTTTCGATGTTCGTGCTACTAACGCTGTGTTGGACATTCCCACTACCTTTCACTTTCCTCCCTCTTTCCGCTTTCTGCTGGAGCGGATTGAGTTGCACAATGTCCAAGGATGCCGAGAGGATACATCGGACGTGTAATGGAATGACAACGGATTAGAAGGTTTGTTGCCCGTATGTGTCGCGGATGTAAGATCATTACGCGGGCAGAAAGTCCATCCGCTCAAAGAATTTTGTTGCAGCTCAAAACTTTTTAAGCGGATGAAATAGCATAAAGACGGATGTTTTACGGATCAGAGCGGATGAAAACACAATGCAGTTTAGTACACAACGGATTGGCCATCCGTTTTACCAACGGGATGCAAGCTTTTTTGTCTGTTTTCACATCCTCTTTGCATCCGTTGGTTCAGTGTACAGGTCGGGCTTATACTGAATGCTATAATCTTAAAGCTATACATTAGCTTAAGTAAGAGTTTGAATGATAAAGATTAAAAGATATAAAAACAATCATACTCTAATTGTAACTACAAGGAAAAATTTGCTTTATAAGAAAAGATAATTCTGAAATTGTAAAACAAACAGGACAAAAGTATAAATAGTAAGTTTGACTTTGAATAGATGAGATAATCAAAACAAAGTGAGAAAAGTAAAAGAGGGGAAAAACTATCAAGAAAAATATAAAAATAGTAATAGATATGGAATAGAATATAAAAATGAGCATGAAATTGAGTTTTGTGTCTGCATGAAGAAGTGATAACCTGGAACCAAGCTATTTTCAAAAAAGATGTTTTATTTGTATTTTGTCTTTGTGAAAGCCCAAATAATTTTTTTTAAAAAATGGTCTACACGTCACAGAATGCAAAAAAAAAATGTTATAAATGGTGATCTAACCTTGTGAATAAGTTAGATCCATGTGATTTCCATGTGATTTCATGTGAAATTTGAAAAGGTAGAAGACAAGGATGCCTTTTGTCCCCTTTGCTGTTTATTCAGGCTTTGGAAGTTTTGAATAGAGATATCATACAAGATGACAAAATAAGGGATATAAATATTAAGAAAGAAGTTTATAAATTGAGGGTCTTCATATTTCTACAGGATCCAAACATAATATAGAATGTTTGATGAGGAAACTGAATGAGTTTGGGGCTTTGGCAAGTTTCAAAATAAATAAACAGAAAACATGTTGATTAAGAATATGTCTTCTAAGGATAGGGATATACTGAATTTAAAAGTCGGGTTTTAGGGTTGAGAAAAAGGTGAAATACCTCGGGGTTATATTGACAAATATAAACATAAAACTGTTTAAAAATAACCAATTCCCTCTTTGGCGGGATATTAAACAGGATTTACAAAGATGAGATAAAAGATGAATATTTTACCAAAGATGCTTTTTTATTTCAGATATTACCAATACTCACAACTGACACTCTATCTAAACAACGACAGAAGGATATTTCTAAGTTTGTGTGGCAAGGGAAAAACCAAGAATTAGATATAAGCTATTGCAAGATGCTAAAAGGAAAGAGGGGGGCTGGGTCTACAAGATATGAAATTGTATTTTGAGGCACGCTGCTTGACCTGGGCAAAAGAAAAAGTGAGTCTTCAGAATAAGTGATTACTTGAATTAGAGGGACATGATTAAGGTTTGGATATGTGGTGGGATTCAAAAAATTTTACTACTGGTTCTGTAGTTACTTGGTGGGTGAGGCATGGCTTGGTGGGGATGGCAAGGTAAGGATACTGCAAAATCTCCATTCGCACCTCACTCTAGGGGAAGGATACTGCAAAATCCCATTCTCTCCCCACCCCACTAACCTGCTTTCCAGCTCCGTTCTCCTGTGCAGGG
>BHFT01052059.1:0-26101 GCA_004320025.1 Laticauda laticaudata
AGCAGAAGCCCCAGCAGAAGCAGAGTCAGTGCCAGGGGGTGGGATGGTGGCCCTGTCCTTGCCAGGGCTAGCAGGAGTAGGCACAGGCTTCCTCTTCTTCCCCATGATTGTTGGCTGGAGATGTGTCTGGCAGCAGGTCTTTTCTCTGAATGGTGACTTGCTTGCGAGCTGCCTCCTTTTATATCCGCGGGGCTGACACAATGCATCCTCCCCGCATGCGCAGTGAACGCTTTGCATCCGCTAGGCGTCCGTGATGCATCCGCTCTGCATCCACTCATTCCGCTGCGCGTCCGCTTCGCTGTGCTCCCCCGGAAGCCCTGTGGATGTGTCATCCGCTTCCATCTGCTTCCATCCGCTAGGCTTCTGGAAAGTCTGTACCTTGAATCAAATCAGGAGCATATTCTGTTTGGTTTTTAGTTTTTTCTTTAATACAGGTATTTAATCCCACATATATATTTTTATACCATTACTTTTTTGGCAGCCAAATTATGGATCATTGAGCTATATTGTTGGCTTCTGAGAACAGTATATGTTCTCAGAACACCTGCAAAAGTAGTAATTTTGTGGTAGTACTGTATCTGCTATTGTTTGATGCTACTGCATATGTATTGTGTTATTTATTTTGAATAATATAGTTATTGAGTGAACTGTACTTCATGTGAAAATTAGATTGAAAATAAAAAAATGAAAATTGACAATAAGAAAATGAAACTCCTTGTAGCCCAGCCCATATTCTCTTTTTTATAGCAAAGAAGCATTTTTTAAAAGTAGAGTTGTTCCTTGTGTATATTATCCCAATCAACCTAGATTTTTTTTCTTTGAAAGATGAAATGTATAGAAAATTATACAGTTAAGCACACTTTATCTGTTAGTAATATTTTATCTAACTTCTTTCTCATTGTTTTCCAAAATTATAAGAAAAAGTAATGCAACATCTGATGGTAAACATTGTGATATGTGGGTCTTCTTGGAAATTCATAACTTTTGTATCTGATGATATTTATGTTTGCAGAATGGGAGAAGGGACAAGAGGATCCACTATCTTGTTTTGTATACACTAATAGAATAGAGTTAGTTCAGAAAATGGAAGTAATAGGTACGATGTCCATTAAATATACTTGATTGTGATAGATAATTGGTCTTTTAAAATGTATTTAATACATGCACAACAATAATAAATAGGATTATATAATGGGGAAAAATAAATGGAAAAGTACCCCACAAATCTATCTATGTGGAATTTCTAAAGAGAACAGATATTTAAAATATAATTGCAAATCATTTTAACAAGGCCAAAAAGGGAAGAGAACAAAATGTACTGCACAAAAAGCATTATGAAAATCTGATTTAAAAAAAGAAAACAAGAAAGAGGTGAAGGAAAATTTTGTATCACCAAAGAACAGTTCTGATAGGTGGCACTGTATCAAAAAATTAAAGCTCTGATTGAGCTGAAATTGGAAAAGGATGATAAGAATCACATAGATATATTCAAAATAAAAGAAAAAGGAATGTAAACGCTAAGTGAAGATAGCAAAACACTAAAAAGTTAAAAAGAAAAAGCAACTAACTTCTCACCCAATTATCTCTGAGAAGGTGGGATGATTTCACTAGATAATTCTGAACATCAGGTCAAAGATAGAGTGTTGCAGTATGAAATTCTTTGGAACATACTAAGCAATTGTGAATTTTTTATTTGGAATAAATTTAAATCTTCAAGGGAAGATACTGAGGAACTTGCTGGTAGCCTGGTTGATATATTATCTATTAGTAATTTTGGAAAATGGGTGAAGTACTTCACAAGAAGTGTCGTATATCTTTTCTTTTATGTATACTGAGAGCATTTGCACCAAGAAAAATTCCTTGTGTGTCCAATCACACTTGGCCAATAAAGAATTATATTCTATAAAGAATAGATTCCAAACGAATTACTTTGTAAGTATCTTAAAAACAGTACATATTAGAAAACAGCATACATTTATCAAGAACAAGTCTTGACAATATCTTACTTTTATCATTGAGTAATCCTTAGGAGATTATGGAAATATTTTTCTTACAGCAAACATCTCCAATCTAGTAAAATCTGGCAGATTTGGTTAAACAATGCCACACAGGAAATATGCCTTCTTTGTGTGATAACTGCTATCTGGAATGTTATTCCTCCAAAGTTACATGCGGATCCTCAAAAACATGACCATTCTCCCAACCTTCTTGTATAGCCGAAGCTGTGTTGGGGAATATGAGTATTTATTTTGGTATAAACAGATCAAGAGTCATTCTGGTTTCTAAATCTAATCAATCAATCAACTTTCAGGTTGCTGTATGATTTTCTGATAAATAAGTAACCATCATTAAGTATGGTCTGGATTGGATGATAATTAAATGAACATATTATAGTCATATCCAAAGAGTGCTAATTAAGTGTTCTTCATCAAACTAGAATGAAGTATTAAACAAGAACGTTCAGACGGTGCCTGCAGTTTGCCAAAATTATATTAATATCCTGGATGAAAAGATAGACAAAATGCTTATAAGATTTGCAGGTTTGCAAAATACTTCATAAAACAGAAATAAAAGTAAAAACAAGCTTGTTATTTTTTTAAAAAAAATCTGTATAGTCAGATCCCCCTTCTCCACCATAAGTAACTATATCCAGTTCTAGCATCACACTTTGAGAAATTGGAACAGATTCAATGAAAAGCAGCAATCATGATCAGGTGATTAAAAATTAACTCTTAGAAAAGACATTGAAGAAACTGGAAAGATTTAGCCTTCTGGAAAGAGGACAGAGAGGAAGGTATGTTAGCAGTTTTTAAATTTCTAAAAAAATTATCACAAAGCAGGTCAAGGCTTTTTAATATCACTGAGTATAGAACCCCAAATTTTGTGGATTACAAAATGTAGACTCTGTAAATTTAGATTTTTTTCAACATCAAGGGTGGGTGAAAAATAGAACCAGATGTGCTTCACTTCCTTTCACTGTATGCCTGCAAATAGAAGCTGGAAACCAATCAAGTACTTTGATTTGAATTGTGGAACTGAGCAGAGTGTTGGATTTGGTGTCAAATGTTTTTAATGTCATTTTAAAAAATTAACAAAAAGAAGCATAAATCATAAAATAATGTACTCGTTAACAATACAGTTATTAACACAGCATTCATTTAAATAAGAGTCTCCTCTAGGTGCTATTGTTACGCCACCTAGATGAACAAACATGCCTTCAGGTGTTAAGCTCCCAATTCTTGTTTCAGGAAGATTAATCATGTATGTCTTTAACAAAATAAATTTCCTTTCTGTTCCATTCATAAGGCTGTTATTTTTTTTTAAATGATTAAAAGCAAGTTTGTTTTATAACAACTATTTAATAGCAATTTATAAGAACACAATATTGTCCTGCAAGTTAATTTATGATTATATATGTTAAAACAGAGGTAGCTGAATGAGAAGGATGGATGTTTTAATAAAAATTTCTTCAACCTTGGATTTTCACAAATCCAAATCATTTTTCTTTATTTAACCTTTTTATAATCCCTTTCATTATAGTATACTTAAACCTCTAATTTGTTTCTTGAGAAGGTATTTAATTCACAACTTAGTGTCATTTATATTATAGCAGAAGATTAACTTTACAAGCTGTGCTATTAATCTAAAGGCCCTGTCACACTGCCCAACGGATGCAAAACGGACGAGCAAAATGTTCCATCCGTTGTTATCCGCTCTCAAAAGAAGGCGGCACAAAATTTGCATAACCAGAGCGGGATAACACGACGCGGGGAGGATGCAGGGCAGATGAAAGCGGATGGCAGAACGGAAGCCAGCGATGGAGCGGATGGCACAATCCGCCAGGGCTTCCGGGGGGCCTCAGACAAGCGGACGCGGAACGGATGAAGCAGATGCAGCAGCGGATGCACAGCGGACTGAAGCGGCTATGCACAGCGGAAGCCTAGCGGATGCACAGCGGAAGCCTAACGGATGACTGGCATTTAATTGCGCATGCGGGGGGGATGCATTGCGCAAGCCCCCCGGATATAAAGGAAGCAGCTTGCACGTGTGCCAGCATTCGGAGGAAAGACCTGCTGCAGGATACAAACAAGTACTTGCCTGCCCTGCCTGCATGCCTGCTCCCAAGCCTTTGCTTGCCAGCCTTCCTGCCAACCTGCCAAGCCTCCTGGCCAGCCTCCCTGCCAGCCGCTTGTGTCTGCCAGCACTCCTTCCAGCCTGTCTGCCAGCCAGTCTGCCTGCCAGCCTGGTGCCTGCCTGCTTGCAGCTTTGCTGCCTGCCTGCCTTCCTGCCAGCTTTGTACCAGCCTCCCTGCCAGCCTCCCCTGCCAGCCAGCAACCCCACAACCCATGGGAAGAAGCGCAAAGTCTCAGCAACCTGCCGCCATCCCTGGCAAAGAGGGACAGGGGCCACCCTCCGCCCCCTGTCCCTGACTCTGCTTCTGCTGGGGCTTCTGCGTGCCACACTGAGAACCCGCGGATAGCTGTTGTCACCGTGGTGGCAGACGTGGAGGACTCCCTGGTGCGTGGAGAGAGGAGACATCGAGTCCACCACAGTCGTAAGCCGCATCCACACACCCCCAGCTCCGCCTCCACAGAAAGGCAGAGAGCCAGACAGCAGGAGAGGCAGGAGCCACACTGTCCTGCTGGAGATCAGGGACACCATCTGCACCAACATAGATCTCCTCTCTCAACTGGTCCACACCGACTCCTCATCCTCCAACTGCAAGCCCTTCACCTATGTCAACCAGGCCCTGAGGGACATGGAGGATCCCCAGTACCAGGTGGTGAAGGACCGGAATCATGGAGCTGCCTCACAACCATCCAGACCAGAGGAACCTGCTCCCACCAGGTCCAGGTCTGCTTCTCCACACCCAGGTGATGTCTCCTCTTCCATGCACCAAGGCTTCCACAGGCCCTCACCTACACAGAACTAAGGCTACCAAGAGGTCCAGCAGGACAGGCAGCAGCCCTTCCAGTCCAGGCACAGCAGTCATCGGGCGACACCATTGCCACCGCGTATTTCGCACCTGATGCCAGCCGATGCCCACTAGCACGCCATTCTGACGACAGACGGATGCCACCACACCACGATGCCACCCACGCCAGCTCCTCACTCAGCTGCAGACCAGACAGCCCCAACTACACTACTCCTTCCTCCACCCCACAGCCAAGCCCGTGCCCTTAGTACATCTGTCATCAGTACTGGGCTGACAACCCATGGCATGGAGAAGGACCTCTCAGCATTGCGGGTCTCTGAGCCAGCTGTCATGAGGACTTTCTTCAACACCGTCGCCTGTTGTCCTCTCAGGGCCAGGCACCCCAGTGGTGCTTCAGACCAGCACTTCCAGACCACCCACCTCCACAGCACCTGGACCCTTCACCCTGGAGACTGGGCACACCTCCGAGTGACCAATTAGAAGTGCCAGTCGTAGCTCTGGCTACCTGGTAGAGTTTATTTGGACACTTGACTTGTGGTCATTTTTGTTTTACCAGCTTGTTGTTCAATAAAGTTTATCTTTGATTCAACACACTTGCTTCATTTCTTTTTTAATAAAGTCTTGGTGGAAACTTTTAGAATTGGTTTAAGCCCTTTGCATGCTTGTGGGATGGGTTAAAGATAGCAGTGGGATTGGCAGGGATACCTGTGGGATGGTTAATAGCTGTGGGGATGGGTAAGGATAGCAGTGCGATAGAATAGCTCCAGTGCAAGCATAGTGGGACTGTATAGGTCCAACCCCCTGGTGCCACACCTATGGGCCTTTATTATCAATAATAATATAATAATCATCCACACATGTCAACACAAACGCAACTTTTTATTTAAACGCCCTGTTCATTGTAGGCCACCCAACATACATGGCCCAATCTCATCCGTGTGATGAGAACAGGCTGAAGGCGAGGCACCATTAATCATCTATCATCCTGTCTTGCCACTCCCACTGCTCTAGCTCGGAGTTGCACCAATGTCTCAGGAGGTTGCTGCTTGCTTCTTCCCTTCACGTGAGCTCTGTTGGCGGCCTTGCACATCCTGAGTGTCTATCAGGTTTCGCCCTTGCCTCCATTCCCCAGGCTCCATGTCCTCATTGCCTTGTTGGAGGTCACGAGCCTGTTCTGCCAAGACCGGGTAGCGGGTGCACATGAGATTGTGCAGGGATGGCACAAAGCTTCCACGATCCTCCTCACGGTCTCTGGCGATGCTGCATTGTGTTTCTCCACCACCCGCCTTGCCCTGGACAGCCTATAGTTGAAGAATCCTCTCTTCATGGGTGTGGAGTCTGGAAGTGTAGGCTTCATGAGGAAGGTTCTGAGGGAGAAGGCGTCATCCCCCACGATGAAGTAAGGCACATCTTGCGTGCCGTTGGACAGGGGGTCTGGATCTGGGAAGTCCATGACGAGGTTGTCTTCCAGCCCCTCCTTGAGGTCAACTGGCGTTGTATATACCTGGGCATCTGAACATGAGCCGCTGCCTGTGAAGCATCGATGTACATGAACTTTGTAGTCAGCATCGACCATGGCAAAGAGGACAATGCTGGAAGAAGCCCTTGTAGTTGAAATAAGTGGAGCCCGACTTGGGTGGTGCTTTGCAGGCCACGTGCTTCCATCTATGGCTCCAACGGTGTGTGGGAAGTTCCACCTCTGGTAACATCTCTCTGCAACTTTCTTCCATCCTTCATCAGTGGAGGGGCACTGGAGGAGCTCCTGCAGGTATTCTTCGATGATGGCCTGCTACCACTTCTCTGACCACAATGCTGATGGTGTTGTATGGCACCCTCCAGCCGTACTGCATGCTCCTGTAGGTGGTCCTGAGGCCAGGTGGCGCCAGAGTGAGTGCCACCTTGAGCCCAGGTTCCAGGCTGGCCGGAAGTTGGTGTTTGCCTTGGTCAACCTGGGTGTCAGGCGCTGCACAAACTTCGTCAAACATGGCTGGAGGCATCCTCATGAAGTTCTGGAATGCCCGAGTGTTCTTCATTCCTGAGCTCCACATCAGCTTGTTGTACAGCCCATACTCTGCTCTTCTCCCGATCCACCTTCGGACCAGATGCTTCTTAGGCCGCCTCCTTTTCTTCCGTAGTAGAGTTCAAAAGCCTGTAGATGGCTTCGCACTGTTGCAGAAGGAATGGTGGCTGCCATCCACGGTTGACATGACTGGATGCTGTGGAAGAGCAAGAGTCAGATGAAGGCTGCAAGAGGTCTGCACAAGCTGGGCTGCTGGTCTGAAAGTGAGATGCAGACGAGTTGCTCCCCCTTTTATAGGCAGTATAAGTGTCCCTTTGCATCCTCTAGGCATTTCTTCTCGAGATCCTCTAGGCATCCTGTAGACATCCTTAATATCCGAGTATAGGTCCCCTCTGCTAACGTTTTTTCCATTTTAAACGCTTTGTTTCCGCTTGGCATCCGTTCTGCATCCTTCTACGTCCGTTCCGCTTCCTCCCTGCGTCGAGCGGATGCGAGTTGCGCGCAGATGCAGAACGGATGCCTAGCGGATGCGGACGGATGCAGAACGGATGCGTAGCAGATGCGTGACGAGCGAATTGGGTACATTTTCCGCGCAAAAGTTTTGGGCAGCTCAAAACTTTCTGAGCGGATGAAACGTCAATAGACGGATGCTGGACGGATAGAAAGGAAGGCAAACGAGGTATGTGAGTACATCGCATTAAACCAAACGGCATAGGCAATTAACCAACGGATGGCAAGCTTTTTTGTCTGTTTTACATCCTCTTTGCATCCGTTGGTGCAATGTGACAGGGGCTTAAGTAGCTATACATATTGACCGATGAAAAAGCATAATTGTTAGCTTTTAATTAAGTCAATTAATTGTCAGAGTTTGATGAATTTATTATTACAAGAAAATTAAAGGCAAAAAGAAATCAGCATTTACCTGATCAAAATAATATTTTATAGAATTTTATTGTGTGCTATATTTAAATTATGTAAGCATCTATTGTAAAGCAACTAAAATATATAATTAAGAATAATAAAAGCTGAAATGAATTATTCTGATTAATAATTTTACAAAATTAGAAAAAAATATCTAGATAATTTTAGCCTACAAGGACAATTACTCATCTTTTCTAATAGGAATTTCATATAGATGCAGCCAATTTAGGACAACAGAGACCATTTCGGAAAGCTAGTTCACTTTCAGATAGAATAGATGGATGCTTGCACATCTCATATGCTGTCAAATTCCATATACTCTAAGCTCCAAAATACTCCTGGAATAAATTTTGATAAAATTAAATATGAAAAAGCAAAGCATTGTGAGTTGTTCCCTCCATTCCCTGCTCTTTTTAGAAACATTGGAATTCAGTGCTATCCAATAAAATTATAAGCAGAAAAAGGCCACTATTGCATATTGTATTCTCTTTTAGAGGATAAGTAGAGCATGTCCTGCTCATGGATTTTGTTGAAATGTATTTCGCTACTTTTGGTAAAGAATGCAAAGGAAAAAGTTGATTGTTTTATTTAGCAAAGTGTTTTTTACATCATCATAAAGGTACAATCTCAATTGTTTAATAGGTTTGTTTTGATCTACTTCTGGACTATTTCTGTGACCTGATTTCAGTATTGCCATTGTCTTAATAAGATACAATCGGAAATTCTGGAATGTTCATCTTCAATTTATCAGATTCAAAACCAGCAAAATACGATTTCTGCTTGTGCTTACTATAAAAAAAACATGCCAGATATTGGCAGACACAAGTAAGTAATGTGGAGCAGAATGATCACAATTTGTATTTTCATTTCACACTTTGACACTTTTTCCATTCGGGTGTAAATAGGAAAAGTATTAGTAGGAAGACATCCATTTTAACTTACAGTGAATTCATAGACAGTATTTTATGTGCATTATGAAGCTCTTGATTTCTTTCATTTTATTTTACTAGAATATTACTTTATATCATAAAATTATTGTCAATTTGTTGCTTAATAACCTTTATATTCTCAATTTAAAACTGGCAAGTGTTCCATGCCCTTTATTGTTCAGAAACTTAGGTAAGAATTATTCATTATCCTGCAATAAATCATTTTTATTGAAGTTGTTATTAAAGCGTGTATAAGTGATTGATTTTATATATGTGTTTTTGTGTGTGTGTGCACGCACATATATATGCGTGTGTGTGTGTGTGTGGATGGGAGTCTCATACACGCATACACACACACATAATTTATGTTTTCCCATTTTTCTGAAGTAGAAGATACAGACAAAATAGATTTAAAGTGTCAGTTATAATTCATTGCTTGCAAAGAACTGCTTTATTCTGATACTGCATGGAAAAGGGAAAAAACTATCTAAATCATTTTGGTGGCAAGCTTATAACCAAGATACCATCAGCATTTTCCTCCTTGGAAAATATATCTGCCATAAATTAAATGAAATCTTCAGTATTAAAATGTCTCTGACAAGTTTAACCCAACCATTGCTGTATTGGAGGGGGGGTGGGGTGTTAGCAGCAAAGTATTTCTGTATAGTTTTAAAAGAAAGGGTACATTCATACTGTGCACCTATGATAGCTTCTTTCTTACTGCACATGAACTTTCTTAGCCTTGGGTTATCTTTTTATATATTGTTGGTTTTTAAATGAAATATATCAGTGTTACAGTCTAGCCCAAACTGTGCTGTTGGTCATAGAAAATCTGTCTCCTAATCCAATGTTATGAAGACTGATTCTAGTATAAGAGATAACAGAATTACTGAGTTGGAATCCTTTCCTTGTAGGTCTTCTAGGCCAACCCTTGTTCAAGCAGAATACTCTATATCTGTAATGGCGAATCTATGGCACATGTACCACAGGTGGCATGCAAAGCCATTTGTGCCAGTACACGAGCCACAGGTGAATTTACCTCACTACACATGCACGTGCCTCACAGCTGCTTTTCGGTTTGTTTGAGGCCTTTTTTGGCTACCCAGAGGCTTAAGGACAGCTTCTATAGCCTTTGCAGGCCAAAAAATAGCCCATTTCATCACTTCCTGTAATACCAGAAGAGATGAAACAGGCCTATTTTTCAGTCTGCAAAGGCTGCAGAAGCTGTCCTCAAGCCTCCGGGAGGCTGAAAAAGGCCTCAAACAAACCGAAAATCAGCTAGGAGGTGCAGTGCAGGTAAGGGGGTGGCGAGGGGAAATTGTGCACTCATGCACAGGCAACGGGGACAGGCGCATTGTCTTCTGGGTGCTGGCATGTGAGTATGCGTGTACGCGCATTCAGCTTTTGGCACAGGAGCCCCAAAATTTTAACCACCACTGCTCTATATCAAGGGTGCCAAACTCGTGATGACACAGTGTCATCACGTGACACATCACAACTTTTTCCCCCTCACTAAATTGGGGCTGGACATGGCTAGCATGTGATGTAGCTGGCCTGTAGGCTGTCAGTTTGATAGCTGCTCTATACTATTTCAGACAAATGGTTGTTCAATGTCTTAAAGATCCAATGTTGGAGCACCGACAATTTCTGGAGGCAAAACATTCCACTGATAAATTGTTCTTATTGCCAGGGAATTTCTCCTTAGTTCTAGGCTGCTTATTTCCTTGATTAGTTTCCATTCGTTGCTTCTTATTCTTCCTTTAGGAGCTTTGGAGAATAGGTTGATCCTCTTTTTTTGTGGCACCCATTAGATATTGGAACATTGCTTTCATATAACCCAATCCTTCTTTTCATAAACTAGACATTCTCAATACCTGTAACTATCTTTATAATTGTTCTTTATATGTTTTAGCCATCTTTGTTGCTCTTCTCTGTACTCTTTCTAACATCTGTTTTATATTGTGGGGACCAAAACTGGATGCAGCATTCAAAGTGTGATCTTACCAAGACATTATTATTAATACTTCACATGATCCTGATTCTGCCCCTTTGCTAATGCAATCTACAATTATATTGGCTTTTTTGTTGCCTGCAGCATACTGCTGGCTCATATTTAAGTGATTAACCACGAGAACTCCAAGATCCTTCTCGCAGTTTCTATTATTAAGCCAGGTACCACTTACACTACATGTGTGCATTTCGTCCATTTTTTCCTTCCATTTTCCCACAACAATCCTATAAGGTGAGTTGGGTCAAGAGAGACTGACTGCCCCAAAGCCACCAAGATGGCTTTCTGGCTTAATGATCATGATTGGGACCATCAGAACTTGATTGATAATTGATACAATTGCTAAATGAAGTATCATGTGATTGCAGCTGTGCTTATAATTGGAGTGCTCACCCTGACACTAGGACAATAAGCCAGAAGAAAATTAATATTTGTATTTGTTAATTGCAGTGGAAAGGCTTAAAGCAGAGTTAGCATGTACACACTGGGGAATATTGGAGAGTTTGTATCCATGTAAAGATAAAAAGTAAAGGTTTCTCTCCCATTTGTGTTTAATTCTAGGGCACAATGCTCATTTCCGTTTCTTGGCTGAGGGAGCAAACATTGTTCTTTGGCACAATGGTTAGAAGTATTAGAAGTTATGCAGTATTACAGGCTACTTCTGACTGCCAGCTGACTGCAATTTGGCAGTTCAAATCTCACCAGGCTCAACGTTGACTCAGCCTTCTATCCTTCCAAAGTTGGTAAAATGAGGAGCCAGATTGTTGGGGTGCTGTAAAACACTATGAAGCAGTATACAAGTCTAAGTGCTATTGCTATTGTCCAAAGACGTTTTCCATGCTCATATAGTCAACATGTCTATATGCCAAAGGCATATGGAACGTTATAATCTCCTTTTACCTGTTAATCTACTTTCATTTGCATACTTTTGAACTGTTAGGTGGGCAGGAGTTGGGGCAGGTGTGGGACTTCACCCCATTGTGCAGCACTCAGGTCTCAAACCCAGGCTATCAGCTTTCCAGCTGAAAAGCTCAGTGTACTTAATTACTGAACCACCATGCCCATGTACAAATAATTAATTCAGTTTGGCTTTTATGTGAGGAAAAAACACATCAGAGAGAAAAATGTTGTTATATAAACAAAACAAATTTACATTGATGGCGTTTTCTGATCTTGGTATTCAGCTTGCAGACATTTTATTACCCCACTAGGTAGCATGATCAGTGCAGTATTAGAAAAGTAAAATTTGGTGGTTAGTAGAGGTTTATTTCCTTTGTTCTACAATTAGTTAATTTCTTGTTGATTACTTTTTTGCCTGATAGAGTACAGATCTTATTCCTGTGTTGGTTGTTCCTCTGTGTCATTATTTTCTTGTCATTGTTGCCTGTTGTTGGTTTGAGGTTACTGGGTTGATATAGGTCCAGTTTGTATAGATGTTTAGTTGATTGCTCGAGAAAAATGTTAAATATTGAACTGATGTTGCATTGTTCGCTATACTTTTTTTTATAGATCCATAAGGATTCGAATATGTATGTGCACATATATAAAAGTATATGCATATACTTTTCAATTCAATTTATTCTAAAACTTTGAGTTTTTGTAGTTCAAGCTGCAAAATAACATTTGTCCTTATGACTATCCCATTAATTGTAAACATAATAATCCTGGCCTACCCATATTTGCTATCACTATGACTTGATGCACTTAACAACAACATAAGTTGTAAGTTTTCAGGCATGAACTGTCTCTTACTTTAGTGGCACTACAATACATGTATTTATATAATAAACAGTAAAAATCAATCAAGATCTACCTAGAGAAATTATGAACTTCAAAAAAAATATGAATCAGATTGCTGTGCTGATATTTTTGTGTTTTTGTTAGTGTCAAATTAAGTAAACAGCCTTTTGTTAGAGTGATATTTTACACCAGTCAATAGAGATAGATGAAGTAAGACTATTTTGCTTCCTTATAATATTGGGTAGATTATAAAGATATGTGGGCTGCAGCCAAGCAAGCCAGTAAACACTTCTGCAGTAAAATAGCATTAGCAATTGAACACTGTGTTATAGATATCTTTATCAGAATTTCACCTGTTTCAATTTTTTTTCTTTCTATTAAATTCCATTCCTTTGCAACAAAGTGCTCTCTTGATTTCTTAAAATTCTTTTTTGGTATATTTATATACAAAAGATTTATTTACAAAAGTACAAGTAAAATTAAATGTATACATTTAGACATGAAAGTCTACTATATGAATAAGGTAGATTATGAAATAATATTTCTAATAAAGTATATAGCACAAAAGGATCAAATGAGGTGGCAAGGTTCTTAGTAGCATAAGTGACGTATGGAGGAGAGTGGTGATGGTTTTAGGGAAATAATTGATATTTATCAAAATTCAGTAATGTGAAAAATGATGGTAAACAACATGAAATTGTAAACAGATAAAGTAGAAGTACTGCTGGTCAGTAATAAACCAAATCTAAGAATCAAATGACTTGAATTTGAGTAGTGTATCTGTGTATATCTAGGATACTGCTTGTTGATGTTTCCCAAACTGGCAAATTTCAGATTACTTAATTGAGCATTTATTTGTTTGTTTGTTAAAGATTTTATGCTAACTAGGCAGCTAGGTTTTGGACTATACATGATTATATGCTGAAGTTTGATTTAAAAAATAATAACTGTTAACCATCAATAGTTGGTTGAGCTAGGTAGCATATGCATTTCAGTAAACAAATAAATGTCAAGATGTTGGTTTTAATCTTTAAAAGTGTAAAAGGATTAGTGCTTGACTTTCTGACAGACTTGCTTTTTTCACTTTAACCCTATCTGCTTTCTAGATGCTCCTAGTTAAGTAGAATTATTTATGTCCATGTAGAAAATGGTTTTCTTATGTCTTGTTCCTGAACTAAAAAATTTGATCCCTCAGGAATTGTATTTTACCTTTAATCACCACTTTTGAGAACAGAGTCCTTTAAGGTCCTGTCTTCTGTGAGATCTTCTCAATTAATTCAGTGGTGATGTTACAATATTTTTGTGTATTTTACATATGTTTTGAACAGGAGGGTTTGAACAAGCCCTCCTTTTTGAAACCCGAAACCCACCTTTGCACAGCTGTCCTTCACAGTTATGCTTTTCTATTAGCACACATTTAAAATACTTGCAATATTGAAATATATTTCATTGTTGAAACTTGAATAATATGAATATTAATGGAAAGACTTTGATACTCTTATACTACATCCAATTTAATTATTTAATGATAGGAAAATAGTATTCTTTTCTGAAACATCATTTAGACTTTAGTTAATGAAATCTCTCTTTTATAATTAATAATTTGGTTAAATTTCTTATCTTTATATACATGGCTGCAAACTAGAAACCACACAAATATCAAGTCTTTCCTGGCTTCTATTGAAAGTCAAAAAACACAAACAAAAGCCATTCAATTGCTAATAATAGGAAGGGATTGTAGTCAGACAACAACAAAATAAATTAAAATAAAATTGCTATTCTTGGCAGTGCTTGTTAATTGGGTTGCCAGCAGGTTTGGACTAAATCTATGTCTCTTTTTGAGTTGAAGTATTCCAAATTAATCTTAGCTTTGTCTTCCAAATTAATCAAAGATAGGGCTGGAATTGGCTTTTCTGAAAACATACAATAGCATACACAGACTATTTTAAATTTTCTGGTGTTGAGGATTACACTGCCTCGAAATAGTGCAAAATTTACACAACCAGCTGTTTTTCTTCTGATAAGGACTTTTGCCAGGAAATTTCATAAATTCAGTGGCTTGTTTATGAACGTAGCTGTTTTAGGTGCATGACTTCAAGCGTTTCTTAAGGTGACATGCTGCTTATGTCTCTCTTTTCATGCTTTTCATTCTTTTGAGAAATAGGCACATTTGTGCTTAGTTTATACAGTGTTGTGCATGCTTGCTTTTTGTATTAGAAACCAAAACCAATGTTAAACTATTTGCAAGTCTTTCTTCTATAGAGACCCTTGGTTGTTCTTGATATTTCTATGTACGATTTTCTGAAAGGCTTTGATGGTGAGGTAGGGCAGAAGATAAAATGTAACTACCTGATTAAACTAAAGTATAACTTACTTTTTATATTACAGGGTCATCATATCAAGAATATATCTTAAATTTATTAATCACATAATTTGAGATCACCTTTTTAAAAAGGCAAGCATTAAGCATGATTGGGAAAGTAGCATTTTACGCAAATGGAGTTTCTTTTGTGAACAAGACGGAAATCAAATTCTGACTTTGATAATATAACATTTAAAGAAATATCTCAATGAATAGAAACTGCTTCATTTTCTTACATACAACTAAATATGAAAGTCTGAAATTAACTGAACCCAGAGAGGTAGGCCTAGACAAGATCCCCATTCAGAGATCAGTAAAAAGATGGAAAATACCAGAAGCAGTTGATATTATTTAAAATATGTAATGCATATCATTGATATGGTTTCTTTTATTGAAAAATACACAATTTATTTAAAAAATCATTGCAATTAAGGTTTCTGACTTCAACTTAGCTGCAAGATGACATAATATCATTCATTAAAATAATAAAAAAATGGAGAAAAGAGTTGGATTTTTACATACTAATTATCAATAATGTTGAATAGTTTTAAAATGAAGACAGAGGAGCCACATGAGAAAAAAGATTATTGAAAATTATTTCCCTTCCTATTCTATTCATTTATTTATCAAATTTTTATGCTACTTTAATCACAAGATTTGGCAGCTAGCAGAGTATAAAAATACAATTAATATGAGACAGAATCCAAACAAAATATATGTACCAAAAATCCTGTGGAAAATTTCTATCTTCAGCTTTATCTAGAAGGCAGACAATGTCAGAGATAAAGGAATCAATAATTCTAGGAGTCTGACCTCATTGGGGGGAAAGAGATGTAGAAAAAGCATCTCTGTATTTTTGACAGAGTGTCAAAAATTCCCAGAGTTCCCGCAAAATGGGGACAATTATGTGCTACTCCCAGGATGGACTAAGTAGCTGCATCAACTCAATGGGTGAATGTGGTCTTTGGTCTGCAGTTTTCTTGGCAAGATTTCAAAAATGGTTTTCTCTTGCCTATTTCCTAGAGCTAAGAGGATGATTAGACCAAGGTCACCCAACTGGCTTAGTGCCAAAGGCAAACTAGAACTCATGGTCTAGCTAGCCTAAAGACCCTGTCCCACTGCACCAACAGATGCAAAGAGGATGTAAAACATTAAAAAAAGCTTGCCATCCGTTGGAAAACGCGAGCATTCCATTTGTGTACTCACTGCATACGTGTTTCATACGCTCTATCACTCCAGCATCACGTCCACTGAGATTTCATTTCCGGCCCAAGAAGGTTTTGAGAATGCACATATACGGGCAACAGAACTGTTCTAATGCTCCGATTATCATTGGCTTTCAACAATGGCCACTGTATCGCTTCTCAGGATCCTCTGGACATCTTGCATACTGCACCAGTCCACTGCAGGCGAACACGGAAAAGCAGGGAGGAAGACGAAAAGGTACGACCGAACTTTCCACACCAGCGTTAGTAGCATGAAACTACGAAAGGATGAAAGCATATGCCACTCTCGTATATAAATGATTAAAAATGAAGGCAAAAAAGTTTGTATCTGGGATGTATCTTGGATATTTAGGAATGTCTGAGTATGTCTAGAGTATGTAGAAGGAACAGCCTAGACAGAAAACCATATTTCCTATACAAAGAAGGGAGAACGAATCACCTGGATCTCGAGTTAGTTAAGTCCAGGAGCGTGAGTGTACAGGACCACTTACCCTTTGCGTCTTGCTCTTCCAGGCATCATCCATTTGTTCCTCAACCATAGATCAATACAGCACAATCCATATGGTAGCTGCGTATCATTCATTGCCACCAGAACCGAAACCCTGTTCAGATTGTCTTCACCTTTGTTTATACACAGAGGGAGAAGGAGAAACGTCCAACGAGCTGTGTGTGTCCAAGGATGGATCCGGGAAGAAAAAGGATTATTTGGATCTATGACTAAGTTGTGATGCGTGGCAGCTGAGGGATGAAGACCCGATCGTGCAGTTCCAGAACTTCTAGAGGATGCTAACCAGTCCAAATGTTTGAATGAAAGCTTGTACAGCATCTGAGACCACAGTGTTGACCAACAGCCGCAGCACCAGATCCAAATCCTCAGGCCTCGAGCCCTTGACCCTAGTCAGTGGCACTGGACTCTGTGCCACCGTGCCTCCTGAACCACAACAAAAACCAATGCAGATGCTTAGGCGAAGGGTGCCACACAACAGGCATCAGCAAATTGGTCAGAGAAGTCGGTGCAGAGCCATCATCGAAGATACGTTGGCAGAGCTGCCTCCAGTGACCCACCAGCTGGAGAAGGCTGGAGCGAAACTCTGCCAGAAGCAGTGGTAATCAGAGGTGGACTTTCCGCTCACACCGATTGGAGCCATGATGGGAAGGCACGGTGGGCTCACAACTCCAGCGCCAACTCAGAGGGGTCCACTTATTTCAACTCACAAGCGGCTTCTAACTCACGATGCCTCCTCTGATGGCCCATGCGGATTATGCCAGTGCTACTGATACAAGTTTCATCGGTAGAGTACGAAATGCTTCAGGCATACGTGGTCAGGTATAATCAAGCCAGCTGACCTTCAGATAGGCCAAGGTCACAACGCCCGTGAACGCTCAAGGAAGGGGGCTGAGGAAACGAACTCATCATGGGGGTTTTCCCAGATCCCAGACTCTCCCTACCGACAATGCACCACTACTCCTTAGTGTACACCGGATGTGCCATACTTTATCATCATTGGTGATGTAACGCCTTCTCCTCAAGAACCTATGCCTCAATGAAGCCCTACACTGTCAAGGATACCGCCTCACTACCAGTGAAGAGAAGATCTTCAACACAGGGCTGTGCAGGGCAAGACGGGTGGTTGGAGACCGCCTTTGCATCCTGGGCCAACAGGTTCCAGGTAGGTGATAAGGCTGTTGAAAACCTGTAGGGCTGTAACATCTGCCTGGGGTGGAGGACAGGACCATGGACTGGGTCGGAGCGGTTCAGCTAGGGCCTTCGAGGTTCTGCAGAAAGTGCTGTGATGGCCTTTTGCCTTCATCCACCTGGTACTGGCCGCCTCGGACATATCCCTCAAGGTGTGGCTCATGTAGATGATGAAAGTGTGTGGCAGCTGGAGGATCCTTCTGTCCAAGTTGACCAGCTGAAGTGAAGTTCTGTGCTAGGCCCCTCATTGGTGTCCCTATTCCACAGCAGACAGTGTGGCGTCTGGCCCTCCAGTCGTGCCTCACCTCCTAGGCCTGCGATCCCTGTGAGAGCTGCGGGTGAGGGTGAGGTGGTTGGCTCTTGCGTGGCTGCGCTTTTCTTAGCATTTGTGACAAGCAGGGCGTCAATCCTCCAAGTCCTCTGCATGCGAGAGTGCAGCATATGCGGGGTCTTTGTGCCATGGGACCCTCTAAAGACACCTGCCTAACAGGGGCAGCTGGCTCCTGGCGCGGAAAGGACGTGGCTGCTCGTGGGTGCTGTCTGAGGGAGAGGGGTCTCAGGAGGGTGTGTGTCACCTCCGTGCGACACCTCACCTCCCAGGAAAGCTGCACTTGCGCCATGACCAGTACATCTCCCAGTCAGTGCAGCTGACAGCAGCCGCCAGATTTTAAGTGTAGTTTGCCATACCAGGTGGCATGTGCTTTCCACCATCTCCAGGGCACATCTGCCAGTGCTAGCCCAGCTCTCTTTGCCTTGTCTCTTCCAAGCTGCCTGTTTCTCCTGTGTCGCACGATAGAGTGTGTGGCCCTTTGCTCCAGAGGTAACTCGGTTCTCCCTCAGCCATTCCAGCACCTCCTCCTCATGCTCCTCGAAACGTGTACTAGTTTCCTCTCTCGCCTTCTCCGTCCCTTGCCTCTTCCTCCCTCGGTGCGGGGGCCTTCACAGCCAGGCCTCAGGGCGCTTGAAGCAGCAGGCCTTCAGGCTTGAGCAGCAGGCTTTGAGGGCCTTGGGCTGCGTCCACCACTGCACAGCAGTAAACAGAAGCAGCAGCACCAGCAGCAGCAGCAGCACCAGCAGAGAAGGCACCAGCAGCAGCAACACCAGAAGAACCAGCACCAGCAGGAAAAGTACCAGCAGCAGCAACACCCAAGCAGCAGGAGAAGCACCAGCAGCCTTCAGAGTCATGCCAGGGGGTGGATGCTGTTTCTGTCTTTCTTGCCAGGGTGGCACCTGAGTAGGCCACTGCTTTCTCTTCTTCCTGACTGATAACCATAGATGTTCTTGAAGATGTTATGTCAGCACAACTTTCTCTGAATGCTGAACTGCGTCCCGGAGCTGCAATTCCTTTTATATCTGCGGATGACGCAATTCATTACTCCTGCATGCGCAAGTGAACACTTTGGATCCTATATGACATAACGCTATGCATCCACTTTGCTTCCTATAGCGTCCTGTGATCGCATCCTCCTTCTGGCTATGCATCCGCCCCTCTCTGCTATGCGCTGCTTCGCTATTCTCCCCTGAACCCCTGCGATGTGTTATTCCCTCCATCTGCTGTCATCCGCTAGGCTTCTGACAAACATCCGTTTAACATCCCAAAAACTACATCCTACCCCGTCCGGTTTCTTTTCCATTTCTGTTTATGCAAATTTTCGCCACTTTTTGGAGCGGATTGACAATCAGATCGGAGTCCACCCCCGAAATTTTGCTCATTCCGCTGTGTCCTTTATGCATAACCGTTTTGTTTCCATCGGCATGGACAGGGCCTTAAGGCCTTAAACACATTGGATGTCAAACTCGCTGCATCACATTGCCATCACTTGATGCTTTGTATTTTATTTCAAAGTAAAACATCCCTGAAGGCTAGGTCACACTGGCCGAACCGGTTCGACAGTCAGGGAAGAAAGAAAAGCCTGTGCTACTCCTGCCAGCCCTGCGCAAGAAGGACAGAATCACCGATCCGACCCCTGACTCTGACACTGACTCTTGAAGCTGCTGGTTTTCTCCTGCTGCGTGCTGCTGGTGCTTCTCCTGCTGCTGCTGCTGCTGCTGCTGTGGTGGTTGTGAATGAAGACCAGCCCCAAAGGCTCTCAAACCCTGCTGCTGAAGCCCTGAAGCCCCTGCCTAGAGCATAGAGGCCAGCAAGGAGAAGTGGAGAGAAAACAGTACTCCATTTCCAAGGACCATGAGGATAGAAAGTGCGTGGAGTGCTTGAGGTGCGAGAAAACGAGTATCTTGAGAAAGGCGCCCACAGCTCTATCGCGACAACCAAGAGGAAGCAGGCATGTGGAGAAGGACAAAGGCAGAGAGCCTGGGCCTACAGTTCAGATGTACTCCTGGGCATGGTGGAAGCCACATGCACATCTGGCATGCAAGCTGCACCTGAAGAAAAATCTGGCCAGGCCCGCTGTCAAGCTACTGACCGCGCGACGATGTACATCCATGCCAGGTGCAGCTTCCTGGAGCGTGCAGATCCACCAACCGTAGGAGCAGCCCCTCTTCAAACCCTCTCCATCAGACAGCCCACAAGCAGCCACTTCTCTTCCAGCAGAATCAGCTACCTGTACCAGGCAGTGTCTTTAGAGCGCCCAGGGCCAGAGACCCCCCCGACAGCTGCACTCCCCATCCATGAGGACATGGAGGATCCCCTGGCTCAAATGGCAGCAAGAAGAAGAAGCAGCCAGAGCCAAACCCAACACACCAGGCTCCACCTCCACAGAAAGCAGGCAGAGAGCAGACTGGAGGCAGACCACAACTGTCCTGATGGAGATTCAGGGACACGATCAAGACCAGCACAGATCTGCTCTCTCAGCTGTTGTCCACAGCAATATACCCCATCCTCGAACCGCACGCCCTTCATCACGTACGTGACCAGACCCTCATGGACCTGCCTTGAGGCCCAGTACCAAGGGATGCAGGAGAAAATCACAGGCACGCTGCACCACCCTCCAGGCCCAGCTGAACCTTCTCCGACCCGACTCCAAAGACTCCTCCTCCAACCCCATGGCGATATCCACAGCCCTTCCACGGCTTTCAACAGCTCCTTCACCTACCAAGCTATGAGTACCAGGGACTTCCCACAGCAGAAGCAAGCCCTTCCCAGTCCAGGCCCAAGTTACATCGCACGCCACAGATGCCTTCACCTCAAACCCAGCTGCAGAACCAGACAGCCCCACTACACTCCTCCTTACCTCCACCCCACAGCCAAGCCCCTCATGTCAGAAAAATCTGTCTCAGTCTTGTGCCTGACATCCCAGTCCTTGAGGAAAGGCCCTCTCAAACCTTACAGGAACTGAATCAGCTCTCTGAGAGCTTCTGGAAACTCATCCCGCTGTTGTTACTCTCGGGGCCAGGCACCCCAATGTGCCTCAAAACCAAGCACTCCAGCAACAGCCACCTCCACAGTCCCTGGACGCTCGACAGCTGAGACCATGGACATAGCCTTCAGAGTGACTGAGAATAGTGCCAGAGACTGAGTTGTTACCTGTTCACATCTTTCCTTAAAGACTCTTACTTGGGTCATATTTGCTTTTAATAAAGTCATACATAGTTGTGGTAAGGGTAAGGATAGCTGTGGGATGTGTAAGATAGCTGATGGATGGGTAAGATAGCTGTGGATGGGTAAAGGATAGCGGTGGGATAGTAAGAAGAGTTGTGGATGGGTAGGATAAAGCTGTGAGATGGTCCACCCTCCCAGCTTACCACACATATGGCGTCTTTATGATCAATAACTAATTTATTAATGATTCAACACATTTCAAAATAAAAACAAAACCTCTTTATTAATGCCCATTCATTTAAGGCCACTCAACATACATGGCACAACTCATCATTGTGATGAACAGGCTGTAAAGGAAGGCATCCAGTTAAGCATCTACAAAATCCTGTCTGCCCACTCCCACTGCTCCAGCTCGGAGTGCACCAGTTGTTTCAGTGAAAGTTTTCGCTGCTTTTCCCCTTCACGTGAAAGCTCAGTTGGCCTTTACATCCACAGTGCCTATCAGTTTCGTCTTGCCTCCATTCACCCAGGATCCATGTCCCCATTCCTTGTTGACGCCGTCCACAAGCCTGTTTCTGCAACACTGTGGTAGCGGTGCATCATGAGATGTGCAGGATGCAGGCAAGCTTCCACGATGCCTCCTCCAACAGTCCCTGGTTGATGCTGCATGTGCGTGAGAAGTACTGAACCTGTTGGCCAGGATGCCAAAAAGCGGCGTTCTCCACCACCCGTCTTGCCCGGACAGGCCTATAGTTGAAGATCCTCTCTTCACGGTGAAGTATTCTGAATGTAGCTTCATGAGGTAAAGGTTCTGAGGAAGAAGGCGATCGATCACCAAACGATGAAGTATGCGCACATCTTTGTTGTCATTGGTAGGTCTGAATTGGAAAACCCATGATGAGGTTGCGTTCCAGCCCCTCCTTGAGGTCACTGGCGTGTGTAGACTTGGCCTATCTGAAGCTGTCAACCGTTGCCTGAAGCATCGATGTACATGAACTTGTAGTCAGCAGCAACCATGGCAAAGAGTATTGATACTGAAGAAGCCCCTTGTAGTTGTGATAAGAGACCCTGAGTTGGCTGGAGCTTGCCAGCCACGTGCCTCCCATCTATGGCTCCAACGGTGTGGGGAATAGTTCCACCTCTTGATACACTCGTTCTGCAAGTTTCCTCCAGAACTTCTTCAGCAGTGGCACTGGAGAAGCTCCTCCACGTATTACTTCGATGTGCCTGCACCCACTTCTCTGACCACCTTTCTTGATGTGTTTTGTGCTGCACCCTCCAGGCATACTGGCATGCTTGCTGTACGTTTCCAGAGGCCAGTGGCACAGAGTCAGTGCCACCTTCAAGTCCAGCAGGTCCAGGCTTGACGGTAAGCTTGGTGCTCGCTTGGTCACAACCTGGGTCTCATAACGCTCCACAATTTTCGTCAAAACATGGCTGGTGCATCCCTCATGAAGTTCTGGACATGCACGAGTGTCTTCATTCTCAGATCCCACCATCAGCTTGTCATAGAGTCCAAACTCACTCTTCTCCTGATCCATCGTCGGACCCAACAAGCTCTGGACGTTTCCTTCTCCTTGCATAGAAAAGGTGAAACAGTCTGAAGAGGGCTTGGTTCTGGTGTTAATGAATGGCACTACTATAAGGGGTGTGTGATGATCCATGTGCGGAGGATCAATGGATGAAAGTGTGAAGAGCAAGACAAGGTTTCTGTAGAGGTTGTACACCATAGCTGACCTGTACTGATAGTAGAATCAGATTTCCATCCCCCTTTTATAGGAAATGCAGTTTTCGCTACGGTTTCCTTCCACATTACTCTAGCATACTCCAGACATCCTAAATATCCAAATACGTCCCATATGACGAAACGTTATTGCCGTGTTTAATGCTTTATATACTGAGGAAGCAATCCACTTAATCCTTTCCCTATTTCGTGCTCACTAATCCTGTGTGGACGTTCCGTGTACCTTTCGCTTCCTCCCGCTTTCGCTTCAACTGCCAGCGGTATGTGATTGCAAGGATGCCCAGAAGATGCTGAGAGGATGTACAAGCAGACGATGTTAATGGATGACAACGACGTAGAACATTTGTTGCCCGTATTTTTCACGGAGGTAGATCAGTACGCAGCGGAAAAGTTCATCCGCTCGAAAAGTTTTGTGCAGCTCAAAACTTTTTGAGCGGATGAAATAGCAGTAGACGGATGTTAGATGGATAGACCATATGAAACACATACGCAGTGAGTACACAATGGATGCATCGTGTTTTCCAACGGATGGCACGCTTTTTTGTCCATTTTACATCCTCTTTGCATCCGTTGGTGCAGTGGGACATGGGCTTTAGATGGATAACAACCAACTAATCTAAAGTTATATTGGCTTGTAATGTTGCTTATAGGGGCAATGAGCAGTAAGCAGATAGCCAAGTGAGATAACTAAGCAAGTGAGCTGCTTCAACCTTTAATAGGTATTTGTTAATGCAAGGTAATGATTGGGTGGCTTAGGTATCTTTAGTGTATTTTAGTATTTTTTTTACAGTAGAGATATTCTTCTTACACTTCTCTTTGAATTGGTAGATTTTTAAATAATTTTAGTTATATATATGTGTGGGTACCTTTTTCGTAAAAAGTCAATTTGAAACCATGCTATACTTGATTCTGAGTCTCAGTCTTAGCATTCAGTCTTTGAAGTTTCTTTGTATGCTTCCAGATTCATGGATCTGCTAAGAATCGCCTAATTGTTATAAATGTATTGTACAGTTTTAACCTTTATCTCATTATATATGAAGTTTCTTGCTCGCACCACCATCCCCCTTTTCATTTCTTTTACTATAAATTTAATGTAGCATTTATAGTAAGTTCATTTCAGTAGCAATCATCACATTTCAAAGTAGGAATTCAGTGTAGAATTGTATATTAATTATCTTTACAGTAAATGAAATAAATATTCCAAATATGCAACTCCAGGAAATTGAATTGTGTTCCTCTATTGCTTATTCAATGCATCGGAAAACAGAATTAAAAAAGACAGAATAGAATAGATAGGGAGTACTAAGTGTAGCAAGTAGCTCATATTTTGAATTTTACTTAATGATCTGAACATTTATTGCTATAAAATAAATTCACCATTTGGAGATTATAGTGGAAATGTAAAACATTAACATTTTAATTAATTTAGGGTAGAAACATTCATTTTGCATATTTTACCCTTTTTCAATATAACCAAGATTTTTAATAGTTGAGGAGTTCTCTGCATTTTTTTTTTGTCATTTGCAATTGCTGATTCAGTACAGTGTTATTGAATGCTGTTTTAATAAATGCTGAAAGGTGTACAAATCTGACATTACCTTATAAATTGCTGGCATCAATAACAAAATGTGATACATCAGGCATGTACATATATCTATATTAATACTGATATCAATATGTAGATAATTATATAAATCTATCATTCAAAGCAATTGAATATGGATATGTGAAAATCTAAAAATGTACCTAAATAGGCTTCAGTGTAATTAAAGCAGTGATGCCTATTATGAACCACTCTTAATTTCCCACACTTCCTACAGTAGACTCATTTCAGGGCATTGTAGAAGCTCTGGTGACCATACGTTAGTTTCTTTATTGCTGCCAGGGAAATTCTCAGTTTAGCATAAGAAAACCATGAAAACTTCAAACTTGGAGCTTTTCCAAGGTAGGCTGATGGAAATCTTTCTGAGAAAAAAAAGCTTCACTGAGAATCATAATTTGGTTTAGCTTCCAACTTCACATGGAAAGACCCCCACAAAAAAAACAGTTTTGGGGTTAATTTTGTGTCACCCACTTATGCCATAGACAATGAATGAATGAATGAATGAATGAATGAATGAATGGTGATACATGCTCCAAAAAGGGAAATCCTAACTAGAAGCGAGAAGAGAAAGTATAAAAAATATGAATTCAATATAAATAATATGGAAAACAAGATATTCATCCATCATTTCTCAGAATTCCAAACCACCCATCTCCCCTTCTCCTATTTTATGGGTCTACATTAGTGAAGATTTGTGGTTATTTCATCTCCAAGGCTTGAAGGTTAATTCAAGGTTACTCCAGGTTAATCTAAGAATAACAAATAGTAAATGTGGTTCCCTAGTAAAATAATACCTCCATGTTTCTGCATACTTTTGAAACACAAGTAGTTCTCAATTTGTGTACAAAATTTCTGTTGTTAAGTGGGGGATTTATTTAGTGTGTTTTGCCCCATTTTACGACCTTTTTTCTTCAGTTGTTAAGTGAATCACTGCAGTTGATAAGTTAGTACCCTGTTTGTTAACTGAATCTGGTTTCCCTATTGACTTTGCTTGTGAGAAGGTGATCACGTGACCTTGGGACACAGCAATGGTCATAAATAGGAACCAGTTGTCAAACATCTGAATTTTGATCACATGATCATGGGGAATGCTACAAAGGTAACTGAAAACTGATCATAGGTCACTTTTTTCAGTGCTATTGTAACTTTGAACAGTCACTAAATAAACTGTTGTAAGTCAAGGACTATTGAATGGACAAGACTGATTGGTAGAACACTGGCCAGAAAACCAACAGCCATGTTCTAAATGGAAATGATTGTGCCTATAACAAAAGGGAGAGTACATTAGACTGTTTATTGCAGATCACATAGATCTCCCTTTAATATTTGCATGTCTAGTGAATTATTTTCATAAAAGATGGAATAGATGATTATCCCAAAGTATCTCATATCTTTTTTTTTTTTTTTTTTTTTTTTT
>BHFT01052064.1:0-13500 GCA_004320025.1 Laticauda laticaudata
CTGGCCCCCCCCCCGGAAGCCTAGCGGATGTGCCATCCGCTCCCATCCGCTAGGCTTCCGTGGAGCATCCGCTTTCCATCCACTCTGCGTCCTCCCCCCGTCTGTTCCTTTCCGTGTTATCCGCTCTGGTTATGCAGATTCGGGGCACATTTGAGAGTGGATAACAATGGACGGAACATTTTTCTCGTCCACTGTGTCCTTTTTACAAACCTTTTGCATCCGTTGGGCAGTGTGACAGGGCCTTAACATTTTCACCATCTTGAAAATTATCAAGGAATAAAACGGAAGAACATGACATTTTATAAAGACATTGCTATATGCTATGAGAACTCTCACCGGAAGACCAGGATACCCTTGGGGACCTGGAAGTCCAGCAGCACTTGATCCACCACCTGATTCACCCTTTTCGCCTTTCATCCCAGGATCACCTTTATCGCCTGTTTCTCCCTATGGAAAGAGAATTAGTAAACGAATATGCAACAATCCTCAACTGAAATGCATCCACTTTTGGCAAAGGAACAAGTGAAACCTCCCAATGGGAATCGCAAAGAAAAAACAGAAATAAGACATAAGGACAAAATTTCTCATCCTGAACTGAAACACCACTTTGGCTACCATGCTCTATAAATGCAAGGCTGATTTAGGTGATGATATTTTTTATTATTATATTTGTTCTTTGAGTCAGTTTCTGTTTCTTGGTGTCTGCCTGGACAACTCCCTGCAGTTTGCTTACCAAGATTTTGGAACTCCTACCTTTTCCTAGGGCCGAGAGAAACCAGCCTTGTACCTAAGGCTGCAATAGAAGCTGCAGTTTCCCATTTCTAGCTTGTTGCCTTAATCACTAAAACAAACTGACTCTTAAGAGAGGATAATACATGCCCAACTGAAGACAAAACTCATTGGAGATAATAGTCAGACACCATTGCCTCTTCTGAATGGATAAATCAGACATGTTTCAGATGATTAGGTTTAAAGCTTTTATGCTGGTATTCAGCAACAGAATCAAACACTAAGTTCTACTTAATATTAATCACTGCCAGAGTAGCAACCAAGTAAAATGTCAAAAGTACAAACGGTTTTTTATTTAATAAATATATGTTTAATGGCACGTTGCAACAAACTGAATTTTGGTTCTCTAGAGACTTACATTATTGTATGAAAAAGCTTCTGTAGTCTGTAGGCTAATGAACTAGTTGCCATGACAGTTTGATCTGGAAAATCCTAATTAATGTTAAACAATAAGCAGGTAAACATATTAAATGTTTGTGCAATTTGTGAATCTGTCACTGAGAAGTCTGAGTGAATGAATGATTTATTTAGTCATTTGAAGGCTAACATTCACCAATTTTGAATATGCATACCCTGATCACAGATAAGCTATAAATAACCAGAAATAACATACTAGGCATGCTTTTTGCAAGACCAGATAATCTGAGGCTCCTTGGTTTAAAAAGCTACATTTTCAGCAATGCAGAGCATCTTTTGTATTCTGAAAATATGGAAATTAACCTAATCCAAATAAAGTTGTGTGAAATTGGTTCACTGAATAGCCCACCATCCTCATCTGTATAGCAGCAGAAGTTTTGCTCTTGCAAACCCATATTAGGGCTGGGCTTTCAGCCATGTTTAGCAGAATACAACTTCAATGATGTTGAAATTTAGAAGCAAGGATAATATTGGGGGGAAAAAAGGAAAGCAAATTGTGTTGGCTGGGAATTGAACCCAGGTCAACTGCTTGGAAGGGAGCTATGCTCACCATTATATCACTCACAGTAATACTCCTGCAATGAAAATCCCATGCCTGCTTATATTATTATCCAGTCTCATAAATACATGCTGGGCAGATTTGCCATCTTGCTCTGAGGTCCAATGTATCAATTACCCCAACAATCTTCCTAGGATAAAGAAATCTGGGTTCTTTGTAAACTCACACTTTCTTCCCAAGTGAAGACTACTTACCCTGAAGGTGGAGCTGAATCTGCTGAGGTCATAAGGAAACTGGCCTGATGGAGAAGAAACAAAAAAGAAATTGAGAATTCAGTTGACCTCCTGGCAAAGCATGTACTATGCTGAGAAACTTGCTTCCTTTCTCCTCTCTTTTACAATGAAATTTCAAGGCACTGCCAAATCACTTAGGGTTATATGTAACAAATATTTATATTTACTGGATGGACATTTTGGAACTCGCTTTCCAATAACCATAGCTCTTCCTGAATAAATACAAGCAATGCTGAAGTGAGAGGCATGAGCCAGTTTTTGACACAGACTGGAGAGCTGAGCTTTACCAAAGAAAAGCAGACCCCAAAATCTTTTAGTTCATTTTAATGATAGTGGGAAGAAATAAATATAGAAGAACGACACCCAGGAAAAAGACAAATAACTATCACTTTTTTTTTCCAGAAAACAAAGAGAATGTGCCTGAAGACAAGGGAATTTGGTGCTTAAAGCAAAGCATGTAAAAGCTGGTTACTCAGAATGGATGTGTTTGTTATTTTTGCAGACATAGCTTGCCTTTTTCACTAGTTTCACATCGTGAATTCTAGGGAACATTTGATAGGCAATATCAAAACACCTGCATCATCTGCAAATGTTCACTATCTTCCTCAAATTTGCATTCAAAGTCAGCACACATACTCTCCATTTTCATTGGTAGAGGGTTGCAGGAGGCCGTTGCAGCTGAAAATGGAGCTCAGGAGCCTGTTTCTGTGGCAGAGCGCTTGGACCACCACAGGCACCCCAACACAAATGATATTGATCTGGTCATGCTCACCCTGGCCACACCCACTCCATCCCCCTCCCCCAGGGTCAAACACATTCCTGATGCAGCCTCAATAAAATTGAGTTTGACACCCCTGGTATAGTCCCAACCTTTATGCAGTAATATATTCTAACCATTACTATAACTACAAACCTATCTAGTCAACAAAACCTAATGTCAAAGTTTCATTTTTTTGACACCTCAAGCACTAAGTCCAGAAATGATTTCTAAGTGGACACAAAGTTAGCTGTCCTTTTTGATTAAATCAGTCAATTTAGCCATTTCTGCTAACTCCATCGGCTTTTGCAATCAGTTGCCCATTATGGAAATTAAATTATCTTTCCGTTTTTGTATGATTCATGACAAGTCTTGATAAGAGCTGAAGTAAATGTGAAATTAAACCTGTATCATATTTTAGGGAATCTTACCTGGTGGTCCTGGAAAACCCTGTTCACCTTTTTCTCCTTTCTGACCATGGTAGCCTGAAATAGAAACTGGCATAAGGCTTGGCACCCCAAGGACTAATGAGGAAGCATCACATTCCAAACCCAAGTGAAATCTAACACAAAACCAAATGTTCAGAAACTATTCATTTAAACAGCTCTGGAAACAAAAGCTTAAATTGTGGCTTCATTTTAAACAAAATTATTTTAAAACCTTTAGGAGAAGAACAATGCATTGGTTCTGATACATATTTACTAGATGGGGAGAAATTAATTTTGTTAATGGCAACTCAACTCATTGCGAAGGGGAAGGGAAAAATTATTATGTTTCTATCACAGTATTTCCCACTTGTGTTCCTCCCAAATGTTTTGAATCATATTTTCCATCAGTCTCAGCCATCGTGGCCCATATGCAGGGTTAGTGGAAGCAGGAATCCAACCCATCTGGCAAAATTAAGGCTGGACACCTGGCTGGGGGATTCTGGGAGTTGCAATCTGCACATCTTAAAGTGGCCAAGGTTGAAAAACATTGCTCCCAGTTCAGGGGTAAAACATGGGCAAGAACCACCATGGTTGTAGGCCTTCTTGAATCCACCTCCCACTTCCTTTATCTAGATCTACCACTTTCTTACCAGGCAATCCTGGAGGTCCTGGAGGGCCCAAATCACTAAATGCCTGAAACAATAATTTAAAAAAAGTTTCTACCAAAGTGTGTGGCTATAAAAAGAATTAGACATTCCATTTTCTGCCCTAAAACAATATGTCCCCTTAGTTCCCCGGATTACAAGATGCATTTTACTATTACTCACATTATTCTCATAAACAGGTACAGGACTGCCTGGGGGGCCTGGAGGCCCTGGGGGGCCAGGAGGACCCTAGGGGAAAAGGGAAAAAAACATGACATTCATTACATTTAATAGGGTGAAATATTAAACAGAGGACTGAGAGATTGCAATACATCAGCAACCACTCAACTCTACCTAAACACAATAGAAAGAAATGGAAAGTATCACTGCCAACGAAATCTTGTTCCAGCTTTATTGTTTACAGCATCGGAATGATGAAAATATACATGCTTGTGTATCTTTCCATCAGTCATAGATTAAAAATTAAAATAAATTTGCTGCCTGAAGCTTTGCAAAGACTACAACAACAATATCCCCTTTCATTAGTCTGTACTAGCAGATGGCTTCTTATTCAGTGGATTTGAGGAATCTAGGGGGATTCATATCTGTTTTCTTAGAATCCAGGTTTCCCCTGGATTAGAACATGGGAACCCACAAGTGAACTCATTGCTGCTTCCCCCCTCCCCCCAATTGTGTGGTACTTCCCTCTACTTAGTTCTCAGGCAACCAAGGGAGAAAGCAAAATATATATCCCTTATGAAGTTGTACTTTTGTAGTAGAGGGACTTGACTGTCAAAAAGCTTGGCCAAACATTGAGCAACTATCCATGGTGGACCAAAGTAACTGAAGGTTAAATATGATGTTGTAACTTCACCTTTTTCTCCTTTTTTCCCAATAATAGAGCCTGAGAAGCTTCACTAAATAAATACTGGCTGAACATAGACAGCATTGCTGCCTGCCATCCTTCAGCCTAAGGTACAATGTAATTATGTTCCTCTAAGTCAGTATTGACTCTGGTCAGCTATGTTTCTACAGATTTTTTGGCAAGATTTTTAAAAATTATTTGCCACTGCCTCCTTCCTTGGGCTAAAAAAGAGAGACTGGACTGAGGGCACCCTGCTGGCCTAGTGGGACGAGAACTCAAGATCTCTTGATTTCTAGCCTGGTACCTTAGCCACTACACTAAATTCAAACTTCTTGGAATTGGATTCAAATGGATTTAAATGGACAAACAAATTCCAATATACAAACTGCATATTTGAACGCCAACTGCTGGAAAGAAACAATGGCAAACAGCTTTCATTGTACACCCTGTATTTCTGAATTTCCCAAATAAACCTGGTAATCCACTGTGGGACACAGAAAGCTACTGGAGAGGCCCCTGGTCTGATGCAGCATATCTATTTTTTTCTTATAATTCAAAGAATTGCTTACTTACCCTTAAGCCCAGCGCTCCACTTAAGTCTGCTGGGTCACCTTTTTCTCCTTTCAATCCATTCATACCAGGCCGGCCCTGAAAGGATCAACAAATCAATGGAATTGCCTTCAAAAGATGGTGAGGAGTAGCTGAATAGAATGCAATGAAATATCCACAAAAAGAAAGTACTGTATTTGCTCATTTATAATAGGATTTATTTATTTAAAAAAAACAAACAGGGAAGAAAAAATAGTGAAAGAAAAAAGAGAAAAAAATAAAAGCAATGCAATAAAACATTATCTCTATCTATCGCGATTTCATTTATATAACCTACATCTGGGCTTATACATGTATGCAAAGCTACTCTTTCAACATCAGAAAGGTAGCTGTATGGATTACTTTATTCAGTAGATCTTATGTTACTTGCAACTTATGAATGAGCCACATACAGACTTAGATTATAAAAGGCTAAGTATAATGACATGGTTTTTTATATTAACTATTGCATAATCTTTCAAACACATTTATAACAAAACGAAACAATAAAAATAAAACACCCAACACATAAAATCTGAATGGAGTGATGGGTGGCATATAAATTAAATAAATAACTAGCTAGATAAAAAACAAAACTCTTACAGGTCTTCCAGGAAAGCCAAGTTCTCCCTTCCGTCCATATCGCCCAGGTGACCCCTAAAGGAAAGCAAAATGGAAAACTCTATTTAAAAAGATAGACAGAGATGGTAAATTGGGAAGACCCAGAATCACTTCAATGTTGCTATATTTACACCACAAGATTCATAAACCCAGAAGGAAGCTGAAGGCTATGTCATTGTTCCTTCCAACAGAAAAAAAATGCATGAATGCCAGCAAAATAAAGGTCAAATGCAGTAACTGGACAAAAAATAGTACTAAGGCTTCTGGGGAAATTGCAGAGGTCTGGAAAATACCTAGATTTGGATATATTAGAGCAGTGTTTTTCAGCCTTGGTGACTTTAAGATATGTGGACCAACTCCCAGAATTCCCTAGCCATCTTGTTGGCTGAGAAATTCTGGGAGTTGAAATCCATACGTCTTAAAGTTGCCAAGGTTAGGGAAACACTGTATTAGAGAAAACCCTAATATTGCCCTCTGCCCCACAGAAAACCCAATGAGGGCATGCTGGACAATCATGAAAAAACTAAGCATCAGTATGAAAAATAACACAGGACATGGGATAGAAATGGCTGTCCTGAACTTTTTAGATTTAGCTAGGTCTGGCTGGCAGGCTTCAGTCGCTTTCAGGTGAGGATGCCTACAATATTTCGTTGCAGACTTTACTTTCATAATCTATCCATAAGATTTCCTAACTGCACCTACCAAAATAAAGAGAAAGAGTGCAGCAGTATTTAAACCACAATCGGGGAGAACGAATACAATTATGAGAATTTTTAAAGTTTCATCAGTCCAAAAAAAATAAAGTAACAACCATTGTGAAGAGTGCTTAATTCTGAAATTAATTCCTTGCAAAAAAGTAAAGATACCATTTATAACTTACTGCTGGTCCCATGGGTCCACTTGGGCCTGGTTCACCCTGTAAATAAAAGGGTGTATGGTCAGAAAGGCACATCATTTTTGGAACAGTTTCCCCTAACTAAACCGCTGTATAGAACTTCCTCTTTCACCATCGCCTAATCACCACAGAATTACAAGAACTGAAGTTTAGCATAATCTGTAAATAACTTCTAATTGGAAGATAGATTTAAAGAATCCTAAAGCGAATGGAGATTTTATATCAGAAGCTGAGTTAGGGCCCTCTTTCCTTTCTTCCTCGTGCAAGGAAGTCCTTTTTTACCATGTGAGAAGCAGATTCTTTAGTATCTTGCTGACCAAAAGCAATAGTAATTGGGAAACATTTTTCAAATGTAAGCAACAAAAGAAAGAAAAAAGCTATACCTTTTCTCCTTTTGCTTCAGCTGCAAGGACTGTTCCATCAGGCCTAGTTATAACTCCTGGCTCTCCTTTTTCACCCTATCCAGGGAGCAAAACACAAGAAGGAAACAGTGGTTTATATTATTTCCAGAGCAAATGTAGCACACATTATAAGCATCTCTTTAGTACAATGCAATCATTTTCTTAAAGCAAGGAGAAATTAAATTGGATTCCAAAGTACCAAACAATACAGTTGCACTTATGTCCAAGGTGTATATCTACTCCCATACCTGGCACAAATTAAGTACTGACTACAATTATTATCCTGAATCTAAATAAATAATTATCCCAACTCTCAATGTTTAAAATAAATTATTCAGTTAGCAAGTTGCACGTACTGTAAAAGCTGCAATACAGGAATGAGACAAATCATGCATTTTGGCTAAAAACTGCTATAATTTTTACTTCTGACTGTGCTTCTTTACTAGGGTGATCATGCTGAGACATGGTTAGTACAATTTGTACAAGGGAATGTAATATCTAACTAAACTGATCTATATATGGTCTTTCCTACAGTATTTGCACATTATGTATATCTTTGCTGTAAATTTCTACAGTGGAAATAACACATGAATATGGCAATGTTAGATGATCTTGAAATAAAATGTTTTTTTCTGACCATTGATCACACAAGTAAGAGATATTGTTCATTTAACAAAGGAAAAAATAAAATACCCTACAAAAATACATTTTAAATAGGGAACCTGACTAGTAGCAATAGCCATTTAATCAGTTATTTTCAGTTATACTTTTTTTGTTTTTCAGAAATTCAATGTAATATTACCAGAACACCATCAAATCCAATTTCTCCTGCTTCATTTTCCATGTAGCTTTCCCACAAATTCCAACCAATGAAAGCGCTTGCTAATATTATTCTAACTTAAGGAAAACTTTAAGAGAAGCTTAATTTAAGGGTGAAAATGAGCCAGGGATGGTACTTCTGGTGGTAAAACAGAGCTGGATATACAGCAATAGTAAAATTGGAAGCAAACGAAAAATATCTTGAATAAGAGACAATTTTCCACTATGATAATGATCTTGCAATCCAGATTTCTTTTTAAAAAGAGTTTTATACAATCTTACCTTCAGTCCAGGATAGCCTTGTAAACCTGGAGTTCCTGAGTCGCCTTTAGGTCCCTTTGGTCCCTAAAGAGGAAGGTACACATTTCATGTCATCAAGTCTCATGTCTAATTCTTTCATGGGGCTAATTGAGCAATTTTATTTTTGAGCACTTTTACTAACTGCATATGCTTCTCCTATGGCACATTAAAACAAGTGGTAAGCTAATAGGGCCTTCTTTCTTTCAATAACCTACTTGGAAATGGAACCTGCTGGATAAATATTGCCCTGAATATCATGGTTTCCTGAAGATCAATTGTTAAAATGTTTTTTTCTTGTCAAAAGTTTGCAAACAGTTTAGCTATCTCAGAGCATAGAATGCTATCCTGTATTCTCTTCCTGTAGAAGGTGATCAGTTGACTGACAGAAAGACAGATGATGAAGTTTTCCAGGTACAAATTTGAATACCTTATAAAGGACAAGAAAAATTAATACAAGGAGAGGAGAGGAGAACGGAGGAAAACAGAGGAGAGGAGAGGAGGGAAGGGAAGGGAAGGGAGGACAGGAGAGGAGAAAAGAGGAGAAAAGAGGAGAGGAGAGGCTTTAGGGTCAAAGGAAAGCTCCGAAATATTTCTGTGGCCTGAGGGAGGGGAGGAGCTGGCATCGTGACGATACTGCATTCAATCTTGGAGGTCTGAGATTGCAGCCGATATCTTTGCCCCTGGACGGTCCAAACGGACCTAAACTGTCCCGAAGAGAGAGAGAGATTTTCATTCCTTTTATCTCTTCATCTCTAATGTTTCTATTTAACACTTCAGAGTTAATATGAATAGCAAAGGTGATAGTGGGCACCTTGTCTTGTACCTATTTCTTATATTGATAGTCTGTATAAATTCTCCATCTAATCATTACCTTTTGCTGTTTGCTTATAATATATGGGCTTGTATTGCTTGAATAAATTTTCTGGCAAAGCCCATCTGTTCCAATAATAATTAATATAATCTCCAGTTCACATTATTCAAAATGCTTTTGTGCATCTAAAAATATCAAAGCCATTTGTTTTTCGGGTGAGCCCATCATATTTCCAAAAGTGTCCAATATTCATCTCATGTTTATCTTTAAATTTGTCTTCTTGGCGAAATCCATTTTGGTCAGAGTGAATAAAATTATTTTAAATATTTTTTGAGTCTCTCTGCCAATATTAGAGCAAAGATTTTATAATCTGCATTAATAAAGAAAGGTTCTAATAATTCTTCATTTGTTAATGGATCAGGTCTGCTTCTTTTGAATAAGTGTAATATAAGCTTCTGACCATGTTTTAGGTATCTTCTTCTTTAGCATAACTTCATTTCATGACTTCTAGCAATGGAAGGTTCAGCGATTCTTGTAATGTTGAACAGAATTTTGCTGGGAAGTCCATCTGGTTGCCCTGGTGCCTTTCCCATTATTTTGTTTTCTTAAGTGCTTCGGTTAACTCCATCATGGTTATATCGCTTTCTAAACAGTTTTTCAGTTCTCTTTAAAGTACTTAGGAAGATTAAACATTGCTGTAAATAACTGTTTAAGTCTTTCCTCATCAATATTCCTCTTGTTCATATTAATTTCCACAAAAGATCTCGAATGATTTCCCTTCTTCTCTTTATTGCCGTGGCAAACTTTGACCTTGATCATCTTTAACTGCGGTATTTTCCTTGATTCTTTTTCCTTTTCTCAATTTGATGTAACCCATCTACCTGGTTTTGTTTGCATCCTCAAAATAATTCTGTTTTAGCACTTCTATTTCTGTGCTAATTTCTTCTTTCTCTTATTAAACCTCAATTTTATGTTTAATTGTATCCAGTTTTAGCTTAATGTCTTTTTTTCTGTGGGTGTTTTCCTGTAGTTCTTTTTCGAGTCTTTTATACTCATCTTCTAAAGAGCTTCCGTGGCGATTTGCCTTTTCCTAATATTCCTTTTCCTTGTGTAAGTCTTATTATCAAGCCTCTAGCTATATGCCTTCATTGTGTTCCCATACGTTCTGAAATGAAGTTATCTTCTTTTTTTATTTTCTCTAAAGAAAAAAAACCAATTCTTTCTCCATCCGGCTGTATAAAAACCTTCTCCTTTTAGAATAGTATTATTTAACGTCCATCTTGTATCTTCTTTTATTAGTCCTTTCCATTTTAATTGTCATTGGGTTATTGGTCTGCCCAAGTTACTTGTTTTGATATTTGTTCTCTTAAATATTAGATTATTAATTCTGTTGAAGTCCAAATCATGTCTATTCTGGACCATGTTAAATGTCTATTTTTAGTAAAAGTATATTGTTTGGTTTTAACATTTCTTTCTCTCCATATATGCTTTTAAATTTTATTTCATCTATCATTTTTAAAAAAAAAGATTTTGGGGAGAGTTTCCTCCTATTTTGCTTTGTTGTTGTTGTTGTTGTTGTTGTTTATATAGTCCAGTTTATTTGTCTACAATTCCATTGAAATCTCCCATTCATAACTATATTGGACATACTTCCATTCAATTATTTTCACGTGTAATTTTTTATAGAATTCTTCTTGTTTTATTCAATTCGGAGCGTAAATGGCAATCAAGAGTGTTTTCATATTATTTCCATTATTTCCACCAATTTAATACTCTTGCATCTTCATCAGTATAAATCAATTTTGCTGAAATGGCCCTCTTTGATATATAAAAACTACTCCTCTTTTATCTTACACTGAGGTCAAAAGAAGTAAAATTTTCCACTAAATTTTGGCTGTATCAAACAATTTGTTCATATTGCTTTTTTAATATGTACCTTCTTGTAGACAAATTATAATCAAATTTTTAATTTCTTTAATTCTGTGAAAAATTTGTTCCTTCTTTTGACGGCTGAATTAAGTCCATTTATATTCATTGTAATCAGTTTTTCTTCATCTTTCCAATAATTATGCTTTAATAATTAGGTTTGGCAGCTCTCGTAGCATCTTTGTTCACGTTGTTTTTTAGTCTCCACATGATCCACCTACTGGCCTTCTTCTTTTTCAAGTCTCCATTTTGGTCGTTTGAAATTCAGTTAGTGGAAATCTCTTTTTCTGCCTCCTCTCTCCTTCAAAAAATTCTGCATAAGAATAATATCTGCTTTCTCTCCAATTGAATCGAATTCTATATCTCTGTTCTTCCCATGTAAACATTAACCCCTTCTGGGATTTAGCCATCTTATAATTTACCTCTTTTTTCAAATCACATTTTAGTCAAAAATCGATTATTGTCTCTCATCTCTCTCCACTCTTCTGGGGTATTTGCTTTAAAACCACAATCTCTTTGCCTTTGTATTTCAATGTTTTTCTCCTTGTAATACCTTGTAATATTTTGTGTTTTAATGGCTTTTTTTGTAAATCTGATATGAACTTCCCTTGGTAGGTTATTTCTCATTGCATATCTTGTAAAAACTCAGGTATAACCTCATCTACTCCATCCATCATCTTCTCCTTTCTGTTTATTTCCAAAGCTCAGCCAATGCTTTCTATCATTATCTCAGCTAGATTTTGTTCCTTTTTTTCCTCTATGTTTGGGAAATCCTGAATAAAATTTCTGATTCTGTCATCTCCCATTTCCATTATCCCACTTTTATGCTTTGTTCAACACTGTTAATCTGATATCAATATCCCAATCATTCTTGTCATCTTTGTTTATCTTCTTCCAATTTTTGGGAATCTCTCATCATACTTCACCATCATTTTTGAAATATTCTCTACCTTTTCATCAATTTTCTCTGTTCTTTGCTTCTCAATATTTTCTGTTTCTCTTTTCAATGGTATCTGATTTTATTTTAAGGTCTTGGATATCTTGCATTAATCATCTTTAGAGTCCACTCTTCTCTGATCTTTGTCTTGCTTTAACATAGTCTGAATTGACGTTGTTCTCCAGATGGTGGGAAGGCAGAAGTAGAAGTTTGAAGAGCCAGAAGCTATAAAACTTGCCTACTCATTTTAAAACAATTCAGGAATCTTCAGGTTCTTCTAACCCTAATTCCATATGAAATAGCCAATTCATAATCCAAAATGAAAAATATGAATGGAAGAGAGAAAAAACCCAATAATAATAAAAAGAAAAGGAGAGGAAAAAAATTCTTCATGGTTCTTTCTTAACCTAATCCGATCAGTAATTAGGTAGAAAGGAGGAGAAAGAATAAAAAAAAGTTTAAAAGGCAAAAAGTAAAAAAGAATTTAAAAAAAATAAAAGTAATTCTTTCAGGTTCTCTTCCACAAAACCCCTTTATCCAATTTGAAAATTTTCAATAAGAAAAAGAAAGCAATATCGACAAACAAAAATCCCAAAGAAAAAGGAAAAGGAAAAACATTTTTTTGAGGCTTTCCCTTTAAATATAAAGCAAAGATGAAAATATTACAAAATAAAGGTTTTAAAAAGAAAAAAATGAACAGTACAGCTGGTGAGGGGGGGTGGACGCCAACTTAAGAAAAATAAAAAAAGACACACTGCGCTTTATTTAATTATCCAAGGGCCTCTTGCTCATAGCTTCTCTCCAAACTTCAAAAGCCACAGTTTCATTGTTTATAGAAATCCAGAAGAACACCTGCATAAACATCTTCCGTGCTCTGCTCCCTCTATCTTTCTCATGTAGCAATGTCCTTGAAAAAGGATTTCAGAGCTGCTTTTCCTCAGCTTTCTTCACTTCGTCTAAGATATTTTTCAAGCCTCTAATTGCAATGTTACAAAATTTCTTTACTCTCCCTCTCACTTCTCCTTTACCAGACAAAAACGTAATAAACGTTAAAAAAAAAAAGCATAGCTTAAGGGAGCCTCTAACCTAAAATATTACAAAGTCAAAAAAGAAGAGAAGAGAAAATATAAATATAAATTGAGAAGAAAAAACCAGTCAAGTTAGCAAATGTAGAATCACCATAGAAATCCAGCCATGAAAAACATAAAGCAAAGCCTTAGTTTGACAACTTTTCTGTTTAAAAAACCGCTGCTTTATTCAGTTCTGTCAAAACTTTTACAGGATTCTTTTTCCTGAAGTCCTTTTTAACCGTCTTAGAATTAATAAAAGAACAATTTCTCACCAGACCGACAACACTTTCTCTTTCAAATCTCTTTCATTCGGAGCTTCCCAATTTCAACAGCTGTGGTGGCTGCCTCTCTGCCGCTGGCAAAAGGGCTTCTCCTGGATCAATACAGGGACTTTGCGATAATCCCTGGGATCTACAGGATGCGCCCTTCACTATCACCGT
>BHFT01052066.1:0-15188 GCA_004320025.1 Laticauda laticaudata
CACCATGATATCATTGTTTAGTTCGTCCATTTTGTAAACGTTTTATTTAAAGATTGCCTGCCACAGCTCCCATCCCTCTAGTCCCAAATTCCTGGTGCTCCACATACTACTCTGACCGCACTTTTTTTTTTAGAAGTCTCAATACATCTTTTTATATAAGCTGCAGTGACATGACCAAAAACTCTTGGCAACTGCATAATGTATATACCCTCCTTACTGTAAAGCACTTCACGCATCTTAGATTAGCCCAGGCAGAGCGAAAATTTCAATTGCTCTTATGGTTTTTGCCAACAAAAATCCACCTTGAAAAAATCTACTTTGATTGTAATCCCTCTGTTAAGTGCAATTAGAGTAATTCGAGCTAACATATCAGCGTCGCTTTTGGTGGGCATGCTTGCCTATATCATTGCAGCACACATTTCAAAGCGCTATATGCTTGTGAAATAACCAGGACACAATCTGAGTACGCGAAACCTCCAATACTCCATTAACGGATAATGGTTTGTAACTATCAATCACTATACCAAGATCCCTCTCAATAGTCCACTGCCACGAAATCTACATGACGAAGGCACTCTAGATGCTGTGAACCTGGACACAGTATCTCGAGCTATAAACAGGCATCCAAATAGTATGCCTTTATGCGGTGCTTTTATTACGCTTCCGCTCTTTAAATGCTTCACCTTAACGAGAACTTTAACTCTTTCCATCTAGTAAACGATAAACAGAATAAATCTATTTTTGTTTTGTGCTGTAGTATGTAAGATATGGCCAGTGTTCTAAGTCACCCTGTGTATATGCATTCCAACATCTTACTGGACCTACTCCTAGAGTAAATAGTTATAGAGGACCAACACGGAAAGGTGGAAATACCTGTGAGTTTCCCTGGGAGTCTTCGCTTGGAGTGTACAACGCCAGCGTTATTTTTCTTGTTTTTGGTTTCCTGTCTTTTGTCCTATGCACACTTGACCTTAGGACCAGCTTAGCTAGGAGCAATGGGAGCAACGCTTTTGCCAGTTTCAATGAGCAAGCCACTTAGACACACCCACTTTGCCTATCGGGAGTCGCGACTTTATGGTTAGTGAAGACTCCCTCTCAAGCCCTCAGCTGTGCCAGTACCCGATTATTAGACGCACAGCGTTTGACACTGGGCTGCACAACAACCCGAGGCAGGCGAGCGCATGAGCCATGCTGTGACTTCTCTCCTCGTGAAAGGAAGTCCGCTTGATCCTTGCACAGTAACCTAATCCTCACAGTATGCCAGTGTGCTGCTCACCCCAAATGGAGCGTGTCACGCTCAATACCAACGCGGCCAGTACTAAGCTAACACCAGAAAGTTATAGGCCAAGATCCAAAGGATCTTTCCAACATAGAGACCACTGGGCCTATAACTAACAAACCATAATTCCAATATAGACCTGAAAAGTAAAGTCCTATGCTTACGCAAGAAAAACCCAAAATCAATATATAGACTGCGGTAAATACCAGGCCCAGTCGGCAGTGGCGCTATGAGGAGGGATCTTGAGTCTTCAGTTAGAAACCAGCTAAATATGGCCAGCAGTGTGCAGCAGCAAGCCAAAAACACCTAATGCAATCCTAATTGCACTAACAGACGGATACAATCCAAAATCCAAGTGAGGTACTCATACCCGCTATTAATAAAGCATCCTTAGAAGAGTAACTGCAACATTTTGGAATTCATCACAACTATAAAAAACAGAGTTGAGACTCTAAAAAAAAACCGGTGCAGAAAAGAAGGCAACCAGGATGATGAAGGGACTGGAGGCTAAAACATACAATGAATGTTGCAGGAACTGGCCTGGTATCTCGGTGAAAGAAAGACCAGGGAGACAATGTAAGCACTCTTGCCAATATTTGAGGGCTACCCCAGAGAGGAAGAGAGGGGTCAAAGAACTATTTATCTAATAGCACCCTATGAAGGCCAGAGACAAGGAATAATGGATGGAAACTGAACAAGGAGAGATTCAACCTGGAAATAAGGAGAAACTTTCTGACAATGAGAATGATCAACCAGTAGAACAGCTTGTCCTCGGAAGTTGTGGGAGCAGCATCACTTGAGACATTCAGGAAGAGATTGGACTGCCATTTGTCAAAAATGGTGTCAGATCTCCTGCTTGGGCGGGGAGGTTGGACTGGATGACCTATAAGGTCCCTTCCAACTCTGATTATCTGTTATCTATACTAGCCTGCCACTCACAGGAACTAGCCCTCTTTCGCCCTCCCTCCCGGGGCTGCCAAGCCAAAAAGGATGAGTACTGCTGCTTTACACCCTCAAGCCAAGTTCTACCTACAACTTTACACAGCTCCTGTAAAGAGAATTTTCCGTTCTTCACCCAAAACTGCATTCACACCTGAGCTCCCCCAAGGCAGTGGAAATGGAAAGGTTGAGGCACAAATTACTTTCTGGCAGAACAAATTAATAACCCCAGGTTGCTTCTTGAAGATAGAGTAGCTGTACAAAGAATACTACCGGTATCATTTCGGGCAGCAGTTCCACAGGGATAGCAGTTAACTTTTGCCCCTTCCCACTCAAATAGGCAGAAGAGCTTCTTGAACTGCAAGGAACAATTCTTTTGCCAACTGCAGCTTCGATGACAAACATAACCTCTCCAAAAAAAAGCATTCAACTGCATGCAGACTGCACCATAGTCTCTAGCAACACCCCTGATCTGGACAATCTAAAGCAGACCATCAATGCTGTAATGCAGATGATTGAAGGCAAGGTTAGAGGGTAAGCAACCTCTGAGAAACTGAAACAATTCAGAGAAAGCATCAAGAGGTACTTCTGAATGCGTTATGAGCATGGGCAATGCCACCTCCCTTGCAGCTGCAGGCACGGTGACAAGCTGCAGACAGGTGCTAGGTTTGTGCTGCCACCCTGTGTCTCAACACATCTCCCAAATCAGGTCAGAAACAGTGCACAATTTGTAAAACATACTAGTGGGTCCTTGTTGCTCTCTGAACTTGATTGTTTTTCGGCAGAGGTTTCATTACCCAGCTTGGTTAACATCATCAGTTAGGGCAGGAATGGTGAGCAAACTCCACTCTTTTCCAGCACTGATGATTGTTCAGAGTATTGCAGAGTAAATTCAGTGCCAGAAAAGTAAACAGAGATGGCTGAGGTTTCATTTAACTTCTTTATAAACACATAAATTTTACAATACCAGTTGCAGGTTTCTCCAACACGGAGCAAACTCAAACAGAAGCAGACATGTTACAGGTCCAGAGCAGAGCTCTAGTTTTCAGCAAGCAAGTCATACAGCAGAGGAGAGGAGCAGTTTCATTTTCAATAGACAGACTCAGAGCTTAACATAGTTTCAGAGCTGCAGAGCTTAATATAGAGTCACGCCTAGGCTACTTCTAATTTCAGTTTCCCAACAGTCCTCATTGGCTGACTTAGCAACTATGCTTATTCATTGACAACCTTGTTACCATGCTCTATTCCAGTTCATGAATATACTCTGACAATGATATCACCTACTTGGGTAATGAAACATCTGCCAAGAAAACCACCAAGCTCACAGAGCACCCACAGTTCAACCAAGAGCTATCAATATTTTCTTCTTTTAGTAAAAAATACTAGCAGAGGGCAAGCTATAAGAACCTTTCCTCTCTGTACTATCTTCCTCTTTTCCCTCCTAACAAGCCTGGGCAGGGATATGGCCTGAACCAAGGAGGACTTCTGAATTCTGGTTGACAGCAGCCAGATGTCTATTGATGAAATAAGAGCCATTTAAGAAGTTCTCCCTGGATATCTCAAGATGGAGGCTTTTAATAGGAAACAATGGAAAAAAGAAAAACAGCAATAGTCATAGGGAAAAAAGAAATGGTAGAGAGAACACACCACTCTGAACACTTCTTTCTTCAGAATATCCCTGATAAAAAGATCATTGGGGAACCAATAAAATCATACAACACATTATATTTCTTTTTCCTGTACACTTTTTGGAATTCCAATTAGCTAGACACATTTTGTCCCGAAAGGCACACAAGAGGACAACGAGAGACCCTTGTCAAAACAACTTCTGGGTCAATGATAACTTTTAAAGCTGCTTTTTAGATTTATATCCTGCCTCTCCCCAAAGGAAGGCCAGTGAATACAGTATTCCCAGTTTTTTTCACCACCAACCTTGTGAGGTACGTTGGGCTGAGAGTGGCTGACTAGCTAGCTGCAAATCCCGAGGGGAAATTTCCATGGCTGAGGGAGTACTTGAACTCAGGGCTCCTCAATCATCACCCAATTGTTTACATATCCAGGAGGCCAAGCCACCAAACAGCAATTTAAACATTTCCAGCATTTTAGTAGTACAACCAGTAAAAATGTTTGCTGAAATTTAGTGAAGTGATAAAAGAGGAATCTGGGGGTCTGCTGGTGGAGAAGGGGGTAGATTTTTTTTTTAAAGACTTTTTGTGCTGTCATCCACATTTTTCATTCCATTTCATTTACCCACTTTGCATGATGACCTTGGCCAGTGAAATTCCTGGTAAAGGATTAAAAAAATCATTCCTCAATCAATAAAAGAATGCGTAATATCCTTGACCCAGTCATTTGGGAGTCAATTTTCCTTCTCTCCAGTCATTTGTTTGATGCAATTCGCCAAATAAATCAGAACTTTTAATTTGTTAAAAAAACAGTGAAAAAAAATCTTCCTGTATTGACTTATTCAAAATATCGGAAATATCAGACAGCATACAATGAGATGGTGTTAAGCATAAAATTAGCATTTTTATGCAAGGTGGTCTACAGAGAGAAATGTCCATCAGCTCACGCTGTTAAATGTTGAAGTAATTCTTTAATTTTGCAACCCAACCCACTATACTGAAGATCTGATAAATACCTAAAGCCCATGTCACACTGCACCAACGGATGCAAAGAGGATGTAAAATGGACAAAAAAGCTTGCCATCCGTTGGNACTTTTGAGCGGAAAATGTATCCAATGCATCCGTTCTGCATCCTCTACGCATCCTCTATACATCTGCTCTGCATCCTCTATACATCCGCTCTGCGTCCTCCCCCTGTCCTTTCCTTTCCGTGTTATCCGCTCTGCTTATGCAAATTTTTGCCCCTTTTGAGAGCGGATAACAACGGATGGAACATTTTGCTCGTCCGTTGTATCCTTTTTGCATCCGTTGGGCAGTGTGACAGGGCCTTTAGAGAGATAGAAAATTTCCTGGACAAGTGAGGATGGTAATTGCTTAATGGAGAGGAGAAACATATTTGCAAACAAAGCAAATATTTGAATAAATGTTATGATGTATTTCTCCATTCATGGATGAAGCTTTAATTAATCCAAGTGACCTTCTTTATTGGTTGGTGCTGGCCACACTGAACATATGGTAAGTTTGGGAGGAGGCAAAACCAGGAAAGAATTCTCGGGGGGCGAAAAGCCAAAATGACATATGCTTAACAGCTTCAGAAGACTCAATGAAAATTCCAAACAATAATTCTTATTTCTTTGCAATTATCAGGGAACAAAAGTCTTGGCACTTTAAAAATAACGTGCAGGAGGGGAAAGACATACAAATAGTAGAACATCCAACTTTCTGCCATCAGCATCTGCAATCTTGTCTCTAAAGAATTAATATCGTTAAGTAGGCAAACACACTGTTCTTACCAAAAAGGAAGGCTCAAGTAACCCCACTGTAGACAAAATAATCGCAGAAGAAACTGGTGAACACATGAAACCATTTACAGAATTTCTCAATCAGAACCCAGTGTTCTACCTCTACATTAACTCACATTTAAGAATCCCAAAGGTGTTTTTTTCAAGAGGCCATTGGATTTTCTGGTTTTTCTTTGAAGACATTTCGCTTCTTATCCAAGAAGCTTTTTCAGTTCAGAGCTTTCAGTTCAGTTCAATCTTCAAAGAAAAATCAGAAAGTCCAATTGCCTCTTGAAAAAAATACCTTTGGGACAACCATGACCTGGATGACTGAGAATCTCCACAGACATTTAGTTAGTTGAAGAGCTACCTGAGCAACCTGGGGCCCTGGAGAATCCTAAAAAGAAAAGAAACAAAACCAGGAGCCCCTTAGGGAAAAAGAAACACACTGTGGTGATGGGCAATTCCCTGCTGATAGGATCCAAGGAAGTTGTGTGCAGACACAATACATCATGACTAGAGGTGTGTTATCTTCCAGGTGCCAGTCTCTAGAACTGAACAAAGAGGTTACCAAGATTATTCACCCAGATCATGGTTGTCCCAAGGGCGCATTTCAAAAGGTAACTGGGAGCTTCTTAGTTTTTCCCGCCCTGAAAATGTTTTGCTTCTCATCCAAGAAGCTTCTAGGCTTCCTTTCCTGGTTTCCAAGAAAGAAAGAAAAAAACTAAGAAAGTCCTCTTGATTTTTGAAAAGCCAGTATTTTGGGACAATATTATTCAATGTTCCTTTCTTCTTGATTCATGTGGGGATGTAGAACATGATCAGAAGATACTTTAAAGAATCTCCTGCCAAGAAAGTGAACTGGGAGGACAAGTAATTTTTTCATCAATCTGTTCAGTTGAAGGTCAATGAGCAAGTAGACTAAACAAGACTCTGGAAATGAACATCTGTTGTACTGTAGATGGTGAAACCAAAAGTTTAACTTCTACAACAGTGGACTATGCTATCTTCGTGAAGAGCTACAGTGAATGTACAGGAAGATTAGGGAGAAATTGTTTGGCAGGACCTTTCTCATGAGAAGGACATAAATCAAGAATCATCGAAGGAAAACAGAAACAGCCCAAAAGCTAACATGCTGACAAGGACAAGTAAAACAAAACACAAAGGAAGAAAACCAGGGTGAGCAACATCCAGTGTTTTGTAGGATATTACAACAGAAATACTGGCAGGCAATACTCAGAACCTGATGTTTCTACACCATTGCAGAATATGAAAAGTAATCCGAAGACAAAGATGTTGTGATAAGACATTATATAAACTCAATAGGGATTATGATCCCACAGCATTGGAAGGTTATATAACTTTTCACAAGGAAAAGACCCAGAAGGGATGAAGATGTAATATACATGAAGAAAATATGTATTTACACAATTAGAAACGCTGCATGGACATCCCACAGCAAGTGAGTTTGCCTAAGGCTAAAAGGAGACACAAAAGGAAGAGGTACCAAAAGCAACAAAAGGGATGGGTTGGGTTAGAAACAAAAGAAAAGCCAAAGGTCCAATGGTGAACTGGTAATGGGAGAATTAGACCCAGATGCTGTTTTTGATCACATGCTTGTTGTCCCAAAATGCACATCTTCCATTTGTGGGAATAAAACTAGGATGATTATGGTGATTATTTATTTATTCATCATTCATTCATTCAGTGTATGGCATTGTTACATTAGCCAGGAGACCATGATACTAATGCAGAGCAGTAGTTCGACTGCTTGTTTACCAGCAATGTTAGGTTAGAAAATAGAATAGAATAGATTGGAAGGGAAGGGAAGGGAAAAGAGATGAGGAAGAGAAGAGTTGGAAGGGACCTTAGAGGTCTTCAAGCCCAACCCCCCCCTCAGATAGGAAACCTTACACTACTTCAGACAAATGGTTATCCAGTCTCTTCTTAAAAACGTCCAGCACTGGAGCATTTACAACTTCTGGAGGCAAGTTGTTCCACTGATTAATTGTTCTAAAGGTACATGACTGTGCTTTTCCCAGAGTTCTCACAAGAGGGAAACGAGCTTTGCACCAGCAAGAAAGATACAGGGCTTTTCCTGTAGCATTATCCAAGGTGGCCCTCCCTCCAGCGAATCCACCTCCCAAATGAGCATCACGACTGGATAGGTTCATTGCCAGCAGGATTTAACCGCCACACAAAGCACCAGCTTATCTTCCCACCAATGTGGGACCTATTTATCTACTCGCACAGAACATGCTTCAAACTGCTAAGTGGGAAGCAGTTGAGGCAAGTTATGGGAGCTCCCACTGCCACACAGTGCTAGGGTTTGAACTGCTGGAGCAAAGACCATCTCCAATGTCATCAAGATGATGATGATGTAATGATTAGCACCAATTACAAATACTAGGCACCACAGTTAAAAAAAAGGACAGAGAGAAAATGGAGTGAGTTCAGACCAAAATGATCAGATCAAGATGGTTAACGAGACTGGAAACCAAGGCAGCTTTCAATAAATAAATCTAACAGGATTATTTATACAGAGCTACATCACTCCAGCTTATAAAAATTATACAATGAGAATTAACTATGGCTTGGGGAGTAACTGAGAGCTGAAGTGGCAAAATAAGATGCCCTAAATCTCAGTTTTTAAAAGAAAAAAAAAGAAAATGCACATTCTCAGTTTAATTAAAATCCAGCCAGGTGAAACTACTATTTGTGGCTGAATTCAAAATGCTTGACACAAAGCACGAGCAAAACAAAACTAAGTTCTACTACACAAGTCAAGTAACAAAATCCAATTTAATTTCTAATTCGAAAGAGCAGAATGGAACATTTCGATTTCTGAAGCCTGGGACTAAATAAATACTTTCAAAAGCTATTTTAACTTCAAAAGAATTTGAAGGAGGTTTGGCCTTCACAAACGACTAAAGTAATCGTTTTTTTGTGATACTACAGTTGACTTTAGCCAAAAGGCAAAAAAGACTTTTCCATGGTCTGTTCCCCAAAGGATACCCTCAACAGTTATACCATCAATGGTTCCCTTGCGGCATACACTTTGGTTTTGACCCAGATTGATATTTTTATAAATGGAAAAAGTTCATAAACATAAAATTCACAAATTTCAGGTGCATTTTTTCCAATGTTCAACACTTCTCACCTGCCAAGGGTTGTCAAGATCAGGAAATAGGATCATACCTTTTTAGTCCATCGTTTCACCCCATTATATCCTTTGGTTACCAGTTGTCTATGGAAAAAGCTGTTGAAGAAATGAACCTATAAAGACAGGATAAGCAGTGAATTTACTAGTCCAATCAGAGCTCATAATTCCAATACTGGACTGAGTCCTCAACAGTAAAACTACTGCATGTAATAAGAGAAGGAAAAGGGCCCATCTTTAGACATCTATCTGGTTTTGTACATCAACTAACAGGACAGGTACAGACTTCAACAGATAGTTAGGACTGTAAGAGCCAGAAAGGAGGCTGAGGAAATATCCAGACCCCTCACATCCTGAACATAAACAGTTCCAATTTTTCCCTTCAGGATGCCCATATAGGGCCTGGTTGTGCTCAGGTTAGTCTTAGTTGCTGGGGGATTTGAGCTGGTGAGTTGTGATCCTGTTCAAATCCCCCAGCAACGAAGACTAACCTGAGCACAACCAAGCCCCCACCTGAACAGAACACACCCCCAGCCAATGAGAACACAGCCAAGCCCCCTACCAATCAGAACATAGCCAAACCCCCAACCAATGAGAACACACCCCCACCCAATCAGAACACAGCCAAGCCCCGACCCAATCAAGTCATATCCCCACTAGCAGTTAAAACGAAGAAGCAGCTGCAAGCTCACATTACTCGGAGAAGCACGCGGGAAGCCACAGAGCTAGAAGAAACAAGCCTGAAGATGATGAATGAGATTATCGAAACGTTGCTAGAATAACTTCCCAATTTTATGCGGGAGAAAAATCGAATAACAAAGATACTGACATGTACCCGGAAAACTCAAGAAATACTATATAATATATAAACCAAACTCTGCTCAGATACGTAGATGACACCTTCATAATCTGGGCCACACGAATAAGAAAAACTGACAACTTCCTCACACACTCAACAGCTACAACCCCAAATAACAGTTCACCATTAGGAAACAGAAGCTAACAATCAACTTACTTCCTAATGTCTTAGTAAATCCAAAAGTCCATGGTCCTTAGGACACCCCATCTAACCAGAAGAAAACACATATCAAACGCTATTAATGCATCTCACACCACAGACAGACAAATTCGTAGCCGAAGACACTCATCTCCAGACATAATGCTTAGGCCAAGCGAACACTTAAAAAACGGAACTACACACTCTCACAATTACTTAAAGCAATGGATTGCCAAAAAGAGATTACCCACCTAATCCAAAAAAACGCCAACAAAAGGCCAGACTACAGAAAGAGAATGAGAAGCCCTCTCCCTCATATATAAAGGCATACAGACATGAAATCAAGCAAGATCTCCAAAAAACAGAACATTAAAATGCATCTCTGCACTAAACAGAAAATATCCACCATCCTAAGAAACCTCTAACGAAAAATGAGTAGAAAACAAGGAGTTATCGAAATCCTTGACGCCTGCCACCAAACATAAATCGGTACAAAATAACATAAGAAATAAGTGCACGCATTGAAGAACACAAGAATCAATCAAAAAGAAGAACTGACCTCTTCCCTGGTCCAACACCTCAAAACCTATATGACATGAATTGACTTTAAAAAATAACCCAGAACTATCGCAACACGACACTTCAACAACAAGAATAATCAGAGAAGCCATAGAGATAGAAAAAACGCCCACACAGCAATGAATAACACGAGATGGATACCTCCCGCCTCCCACCATTTGGAAACCTGCCTCATTGATAACCGAGTTACCTAACATGAAGAATGACAACCAAGACCACACCCAACGAGTGCACACATAGATGCTCACCACACTTCCACCTCGAAAAAAAAAACTACACCCAAACAGAAGATGGAGACACGACCACGGGAACCAGAAGCCATACCGCAGCTGCACCACTAACCCGCTTCAAACCCTAATGACCCATACAAGAAGTGACTGACAACCCACCATGAAGATGTGGCACGACCACGCGAACGCGAAGCAAACCAACAAGGATCTACAGCTCACCAGGCTCCAATCCCCGCAGCCACTAAGACTAACCTGAGCACAAGCATAACCAAGCCCCCACCTGAAACAGAACACACCTCCCAGCCAATCAGAACACAGCCAACCCCCTACAATCCAGAACACAAACCTCCCACCCAATGAGAACGCCCCATCCCAAATTTCAGAACACAGCCCAAAGCCCCCACCCAATCAAGTCACACCCCCACTAGCAAGTTAAAAGGAAGAAGCAGATGCAGCTCCAACAATTGCTCTGAGAAGCAAAGCCGAAGAAACAAGCCTGAAGACGATGAATGAGACTCATCAAATGTTGCAAGCATACTTCTAATTTTACGTGGGAGAAAACTACCGAATAAACAAAAGATCCCATATATCATGTATATGTATATGTATATGTCTGTTTTTAAGTTTTCGTGGGTACTTACATGTATGCTGTTCAGCTCTCCTTTCGGGTATTTATCCACGTCAATTGTAGTTGTGCTTTTAAAGTTTTTTGTAGTAACGTTTCAGCAGAATCTCATCTGGCCATCATCAAGGGGGCTTCTGCATTGAGTTTCAATCTGTGGGGTCCAGGCTATCCACAGCCGTTAAGTTTTAAATTTGAGGCTAGCCTATCTGTTGTCTCCAGGATGGTTTTTTTTCTTCATCCCTGATTGGTTGGGAGTCCCTTGGTCTGTGTTTATTGGTCTTGGAAAGTTTGTTTGATTGGTGTTTCTGGTTTCTTCTGTCTTTTTTTGTGGCTTTGATTGCTGGGAGCACTGTGTTCCTATGTTGGAGCTTTCAGTGCGCTTGGCTTCGGGCAAAAGGATGGCTATCATCGTATTAGGAAGCTAGGTTTCATCTGGGTGCCTGGTTGGGGTGGTTTGAGCTGGAGTATCAGAGGGAGTCTGTTGTGCCCAAGGTTTTGCCTGGGTGTGGTGTGGAGATCTTTCTGTTTGAGAAGTGCAGCTTCCAAAGATTGACAGTGCTGATGGAATCAATCTCTTCTATTCATGCTTTCAGGTTTTTTTTTCACCCTCTCTATGGCTTCTCTGATGATCTGTGGCTGGGGTTTTCTATAGTGGCTAGGGTTTTGGTGCCATTGAAGTTGAATGTTATGACCTGTGGCTTTCATGTGTTGGACTAGTGAGGAGGTGTGTTCCAGCTTTTTTACTGAATTTTTGTGTTCATCCAGAAGCCTGATGATGGCAGATGAGATTCTGCCAAAAAGTTGCTACAACTTTAAAAGCACAACTACAATGACGGATAATACCCGAAGGAAGCTGAACAGCACACATGTAAGTACCCGCGAAAACTAAAAAAAAACAAATGTGTATGTATGTATGTATGTATGTATGTATGTATGTATGTATGTATGTATGTATTTGTTGGTATTACTCACACACCAAAGATACATTCCTTTATTCTCAATTGGCCAATAAAGTCCTCCCCTCCCCTCCCCTGTTCTGCTCTGCTCTTCTCATTCTATTCTAAAACCAATTTATGAACCTATGCATAAACATTCAAGTAATATTCATAAAAAAACATGTGCACAACATTGGCAGCTTAGACTGAGCACTTCAGTTACTCTACTGTTCCCCACCATCACCCAACTTTTCAAGTGATTTGACTGATTATAAATAATCCTGTTTGATAAATAAACCAATTTTCAGGTGGTGGTTGTTGTTTTGATAATTCTTTATTCTCCTACCTGCTCTTCCTTTGGATTTTATTTGGCTAATTTTATCTAAAAGGACAAAATGAAGGAAACCTACCTTATCAGGGACTGCATCCATTATTAGCTCACCATACATATTGATAATCTGAAATAGTTTAGAAAAATTATTTTTTATAAAAGAAAGAATATTATGTCCAACGCATAGTCATCTTATGGAACATAAAGAAGTATATATCAAGTTCTCTATTCTTAATTTACAACATGCACAATCCAGTTCTAGGAAAAGGAAAAAAGAAAATTAGTATCTCACATTGATTAAAAAAATGTTTATTTTCTCTTATACCGTAACTTCACAACAGTTGAGGGGAAGGGTGTCAAAAAAATGTTATGTTGGGATGTTCTACATCCATGTAGCATATTCTGGTATTATTACCTGAATCTAATATTTCTACAGACATAAATGATAGAAAAGGAACCCAGAACTTCTTCAGCAGTTCATTATTTGCCTAAAGTCCCACTCTGCATATTTTCGTGTACTTACACTGAAATGAAGCATATGAATGCATCCCCTTCAAAGTTCTGACAAAAAGATTTAAAATCAAAGACTACCTTGAATAGCTGTGTGTGTGATTTGTTTTTAAAGTTCCACTTGTGGATTTTGTATAGCAAATCACACAGATCATGCCATGACTGGCTATAAGCTGAGGCCATATATGGGTCCAGTATCTTGATTTTTTTTTTAATATAAACAATGCTACACTTCAATGATTAGATGGACTAGATATCGGTATTTGAACATAGATCTTTTTTAACATTTGTATTTTTTTTTCTGTTTGCAGATGTTTTATTGTTCTACATAAAGACTTCAAGTGACTCTTATTGTGCAGTAGAATTAGCTGGTTGATTTTGGTAAAGTTCCCATTACATTTCTTTTGTTTTTAACAGAAATGGGCAGCAGCTGTTATACAGGCCTCATCATTATTATTTTCAGAATTATAAAGGAATGCTATTAATGAAATAGGCTTGGTAAGATTTCATTTGTCTGGAGCAGCCCTGGTGCATAGTGGCAGATTGTTGGGGGAAAATATGCTGACTTTGTAAACTGCTTAGAGAGGGCTGTAAAGCACTTTGAAGAGGTATATAAGTCTAAGTGCTCTTGCTATTTACCCTGTTGCTCCTGCCTGAAATACTTCATCTCACAAGCTTAAGGTATGAAATAGTAAGGTTGTGTTAAAAATAAAATAAATGAGTTTCATTGGCTGTGGGAACAATACAACCTATGCTGTTCCTTGTATGCTAAAGCATCTTTTGGCATTTGTAATGTTTATCAGCCTCTAAACTTTCATCACTGATAGCAAACATCTTTGAGCAGAGCAGCTGAATCAAGGTCACTCTTGCATACAGCTCAATTCTTCAGGAACTCTGCAAGTAGCTAATGCAAACAAATATAAAATAAAGGAGAAAAAAGGAGGAAAAAAACCCCCTGTTTCTTCACAGCAGTTATAATTATATTATCACAGAGTTCCTTTTTTTAATCTTATTCTTTGAAAGTTTCAATAACAATCGTATAAAAAAGGAATTCTGCCAGCAACAAATAATCCATTTTAACTCCTTGGGGGAAAAAATGCAAGATAAAAATTTGATAAATAACCCTTTTTTCTTCTGTGGCCTTCTCAGAATTCAGCAAATATACAGTATATAGATAAGAATAAAATGTGTTCCGAACTAAAGGTTTGTACTGAACTTTTTAATCAGTTAGCTAAAACTTAACATATCTATCTTTTGAGAAGTTCCTTACTTCTTAACTGGAGTTCTACAGAAACAAGCAAGATACTCTCCTTCATAGGATTAGCACTTTAGAACTAATATATCACGTAGTGGCCTAATGTAATACAAATTACACATTTTTTAATAGAGACATGCAGGCACACATACCTTAATGCTAAGAAAAAGTGGATTATTTGCAAACACATTCTCACAACTAATTAAACCAAAAGCTACAGATTTTCCAATACAACACACAAACAGACACACAATTTTGGCAAGTAAGCATTTAAATCATGTCTTTAAAAAAACATTTGTTCCCATTTTCAGGCAAAGATAATCACTTAATACATTCAAAATATAGGAAAAAAGAAATTGTTCTGTTATTCTCTTTAGAGATTCATCATATCTTACTGTTCATAATAATTTCTCTTTCCGAACATATTTTTCTCAAGTGCCTATGAATGTCATTTTAGAATCTGACGTTTTAGCTCTCCCATTTTTTTATATAGATCAAGCCATCTTCTCCCATTCAAACAACCTATCCAAAATTAATTCAGAATTCATTCAAATAAAGCTATCACCTACCTACCTTGTAGATTTGTAGGGTCATAACAATCTGAATGAGCATTTATTACTTACTCTAAGTATACTGTATGGTTTGTTACACATTACAAAAAAAGATGTTGAGACTTTGAGAAAAGTGCAAAGAAGAGCAAATATAGATGATTAAAGGTCTGGAGACAAAAACAGGAAGCATGGTTGCAAAAATTGGGTTTGGCCAGTCTAGAGAAAAAAAGGACTTGGGGTGACATGATAGCAGTATTCCAGTACTTGTGGGGCTGCCACAAAGAGGAGGGGGTCAACTTATTTTCCAAAGCACCAGAGGACAGGACAAGAAACAATGGATGGAAACTAATCAAGGACAGAAGCAACCTGGAATTAAGGAGAAATTTCCTA
>BHFT01052069.1:0-36842 GCA_004320025.1 Laticauda laticaudata
GCCTGATGATGGCAGATGAGATTCTGCCGAAACATTGCTACAACTTTAAAAGCACAACTATGATGACGTGGGAATATACCCGAACAAAGCTGAATACCATATATATGTCTATGTCTATGTCTAAGTCTAAGTCTATGTCTATGTATATATTCATTCTTTTCATGCCATTTATGCAGAGGCTGGTATGAAGACGAGTTGGCGGAGAGTGGGATCACAGAAGGGCTAAATGACAAAATAAATCAGTTCTCTGCTACCCTTGGAAAAACCCACCCAGTAGCTGCTTGTTCAGATACATACCGATATTTAATTAATGCTTTCATTTAGAGTTGTTTTCACATCTCAGCCTATAATTTCAGCTGGAACAGCCCCAAGCAGCTAGTTACGGTTTGCTTCTCTCAAAGGTTTTCGTTTCAAGGACTAGAAGAATGGTGTGTGTTTTGGTCGGTCACACCGTCAGCCAGATGTTTAGACTGGATTTGGTGTTTCTGTCCACCTATCGAATCTTTCCCATGGATCTGGGGTGGACAGGAGTTGTTTGGGATGGGACAACTTGCCACAGCCAATTCACTGGGGCCAACTCGTCATGGTCAGCTCTCCACAACCAACTTGCTGTTGCCAAGTTACCATGGCCATCTCACCATGGGAAAATTTGCTGTGGGGCAATTTGTGTACGGGGACAGTCTTTGACTAAGCCTCCCCCTCCGGCTCGTCGACTGTCCCTCACCCTCACACCGAGACAACTGAGTGGAGGAAACTGGGGAAGGGCAAAGGCCAGCTGGGCAGAGCAGGGGAGAGGTAGAGCCGGGGAGAGGGAATTTGGAGGAAGATCCAGACCCACCCCTCTTCATCCTAGGGCACGCACAGAGGAACACAGAAGGGAGCAACGTGAGTTGAGTTGTGTGGCTTATGGGGGAGGAAAGGGCCCTGATTCCCTTCATTAGCTGCAGCTGGGAACACAGCATTTAAAAGGGGAAGCTGCACACAGCAAAGTTATCGGGAGCAAATCGTGAATTATCTGGTATCCTCGAGGCTTATCTGGGTTCCTAGCATCTTTCCAACTGTGTGTGTTTTGCTGGGCTTTCAAGTCTGCAATTCCTTCTCCTGCCCTGTCAAGTTAGTTACTGCAGCATGATTTGTGTGGATTTTTATTTTCAGTTTGTATGTACTTTGTTTTTGGACTGAATTTCCTCCACTTAAAGACTGTTCTTGGAGAGTTTTTTTCTTCAGGCGAAGGTAACCTGGACATTGGGGGCAAAGTTGGAGGTATTAAAGGGTCTTTTCTTGCTTATTTGATTGTGTTGCCTTTGTGCCACGCCTTGGGTCATCACACAATTCAACTTCATTATTTAAAATAAACAGAAAAACTATTTTAATTTTTGTCATCCACATATCATTCCTCAAGCATCCTTTCTTTAATGATTCTATTCGACTATTTTTTTGATATTAGTGTAATTCTTGCCCCTCAGCGAGTTGTTCTGCAGAGAGTTGGCCGTGTTGAGTTGGCTGTGACAGGCTGGTCATGGTGAGCTGGCCGTAGCGGATTGCCATAGATGTGATGTTGTTGTTTGATGTGGATGGAGTTGCAGGTCTTGTCCCAGTATGTAAGCTGTTCCATGTAAAGCTGCCTTTTGTAATTGACTGACTGGGACTCTTTGTCAATGATGGTCATGCCCCAATGGGGCTCCAGATGTTTGGGAATTTGTCTTCCATGGTGGTTCCACTTTTATTTCTATGTTGTGATGTTCTCTGGATCTTTCTCTTCTCTTCTGCTGTCTCAGGGTACTGCAACGTCCGTTATCCAGACTCTTTTGTGTTTCTTATCGACAATTATTAACCCTGCCGTGTTGTGTGGCCAATTCTTGTCTGTTTGAATACTGAAGTCCCTGAGCACTTTAGCTTTTCCATTTTCTACTATTTAGTCTATTTTGGGGTCCCAGCAGTTCTTGCTTGCAGGCAAAAGGTATTCCAATACACCTCTTTTGCTACCTGTAGTCAGTCTGGCCGATCTTCCTGCACCAGCCAACTAGGTGATTTATTTAAATACAAGAGTTTGGCATTTTTCCAAAATAGCATGCATTTGCATGAAAATCAGACAAAATGGATTTAGGTCTGCAAGAATCATAGGTGGAGATAGAATCAGACTGATTATTCCATCCAAATAAATGCTTCACAGGATCAATTCTAGGCCCCAGTAAAGGTTAAAACTGCACTGATGCGAGGGAGGGAGGGAGGGAGGGAGGGAGGGAGGGAGGGAGAGAGGGAGGAAGGAAGGAAGGAAGGAAGGAAGGAAGGAAGGAAGGAAGGAAGGAAGGAAGGAAGGAAGGAAGGAAGGAAGGCAAGCAGGAAAGCCATATCTATTATCCAGTGACCTCTCCAACACCATTTAATTTTAAAAGATGCATCAGAAATATGCCATTCTTTCAGGCCTCTAAATTTTTATATCAAAAGATGACACAATTACAAGGCTGTCTATGCCAATACCACTTATGATATATAAAACCATTTGCAAAAGCCAAAACTTCAATTCCATTAAGCTATGTTATTATTAACAAATAAGTTTATTCACTTCTTCATTAAGTCTCAGAGTTAATCTTTTCTCATTCTGTTACAGAACTGTGTAACTGAGCAAGAAAAAAAAGATCACTCTACTTACAGCAGCATATAAATATTTACTAACAGAATGTGGCCATAATAATATATGCTTATAAATGTATATGCATACATGCTGCCACCAGGTTTTTTTTAGATTATGAAGCAATGTAGAAGTACTTCTGTGCTGGGAGTTTAATGGCTACTATAAGATCTGAGAAAGGCATTCTCCAGTATAATCTGAGACAAATTAGGAAAATCCACATAGTTCAACACACATTATTTTGTGTGTATCTGAAGCATTTGTATTTGAAGAGAAAACTAAAGAGCAGGACACCTTTTCCAACTCCTGTTGGATCTTAGTAACTGCTGTAGAATGAAAGCATTATACTGCTAAGAATGTTGTCAAGGCTTAAAGTTTATTTATTTAAAATGTCACATCTCAACTCTGAATTCAGCAAACGCAGAAGATGTTTATCCCCCCCCAAAATGTTACAATACAGTGCAATTATTCTGGATAGGGATCAGCAGCCAAATCGTGCTTGGAACAATTATTCCCATGTCAGGTATTAGCTAGCTATTTACTGTCTGTTTCATATGAACCCCAAGAGTGTGGCATTGCTGTGCAAGGAAGAGTGAAGATTATCAGGGCAAGAAACAAGGGGAAATGTTTCTAAAAGGCTTGGGGAGGGAGGAATCAATAGACTACATTTTGAGGAGATTCTCTTGTATAGAGGATGCTGTTGGCCAACTTCATCATCGTGTTCATTGTTTATGTTATCTGGATTGGTTACTGCTCTCTGGTTTTTTTTTTAATGGCATCAACTGGAGTCAGGGAGTGCTCAAGCAGAATAAAATAGTGTCTGTCTTCCTGCATGTCTGTCTGTCTGTCTGTCTGTCCATATATCTGTCTATCCGTCCGTCCATCTATCGAACACACCCATCCATCCACACACATACTCCCTACATTTTTATGAATTGCTTTCAAACTTCATTATTCAATTGTATTCTTTCAGAGTTCCTTCCCCTCCTCATACAAACATACACAGAAACAACTATACCCATATAATACACAGGTATGATTTCTGTAATCTATTTGTTTGTCTGTCTGTCTTTCTATCTCATATACACAGAAACACACACACCCATAATAAATATGGTTTGGTTTCTTTCATCTGTCTGTCTGTCTAATCTATCTAAAATCGACCTAACTACCTAACCATCTATCTATCTATCTATCTATCTATCTATCTATCTATCTATCTATCTATCTATCTATCTATCTATCTATCTATCTATCTATCTATCTATCAATCATCCATGCATACACATACATACATATTCCTGAATGTATTTTTATGAATTGCTTTCTGGCTTCCTTCATTCTTCAATTTATATATTCTTTCAGAGTTCATTCTTCAATCTATATCAGGGAACTCAAAATGAGATATAAAGATTTATGTCTTTTTTTAAGTAAAATATTAAATAGCAGATCATTTAAGTGCTTTTGGAAACTGGCATCAAATCCTCATCATGTCCCTATGGTCACGCAGTTCACAAACTACACATTAGCATAATTTAAAAGCAAGTCAATTGGCCACTGGGCCTTCCTTCCCAGAAAAATAGCAATCACATTGTCTTGTACCTTTGAACAAAGATCAACTCCTCACCCCTATATCTAAAACATCTAAGTAGCTTAAAAGAAAAGAAAAAAAGCTTCATAGAAAGTACTAAGCAAGTGATTTCACTGTCTTCCCCATCACCTTCCTCAAAGGATTTCAGGGAGAGGAAAAAAAATTGCCAGGAGAAAGAAACAGTTTCTTACAGCGTCATGCTTGAATGAAGGAGATGTAGAAAAAAGGGTGTGGACTGCTACAGACAGATACAGGTAATCCTCGATTTAAAACAGTTCATTTAGTGACCATTCAAAGTTACGATGGCAATGGAAAAAAGTGACTTAGGACCATTTTTCACAGTTTAGACCTTGGCAACATTCCTGTGATCATGTGATCAAATTTCAAATGCTTGGCAACTGGTTCATACTTATGACCATTGCTGTGTCCCAAGGTCACATGATTCCCCTTTTTGCGACCAGCAAAAGTCAGAGAGGAAGCCAGATTCACTTAACAACCAGGTTACTCACTTATCAATTGCAAGGGATTCACTTAACAATTGTCGTCAAATGAGGGAAAACTCACAACAAATATCTCACTTAGCGACATCCCAGACATAAACTGTTTCAACTCCTTCCCTCAACACGACGCTATACAGCATTGCACACTAGAACAACTAGACACCAGGACAGTTTTTCCCCGAACACCATCACTCTGCTGAACAAATAATTCCCTCAACACTGTTCAACTATTTACTAAGTCTGCACTACTATTACTGTTAATCTTCTCATCAGTCCTTATCATCCATCCCCTCCCACTTGTAACTGGATGACTCTAACTTTGTCGCTTGTATCCTTACGATTTATATTGACTGTTTCCTAGTATGATTTGATTGCTTATTGTATCCTATGACTATCATTAAGTGTTGTGCCTGATTATTCTTGACTCTTGATGACTGTATCTTTTCTTTCATGTCCACCCAGAGCAACTGCACCAAAGATGAATTCCTTGTGTTTCCAATCACACTTGGCCAAAAAAGAATTCTATTCTATTCTATTCTATTCTATTCTATTCTGTTCTGTTCTGTTCTATAAATTATTTGGAGCTCAATTGTGGTTTTGTAAGTACCCATATAAATAGAACAGCAAAGATAAGGAAGTCAGTTGGCAATTACCCTCAAATTATAACGTTGTAAGTATGGGGAAGCCACGTTCACTGAGCAATTGTGTTACCCGCTTAACAACTGCAGTGATTCCCTTAACCAGCGTGGCCAAAAAAGGGTCGTAAAATGGAGCAACTCACTTAACAACGTCTGGCTTAGCAGCAGAAATTCAGGGCTCAACTGAAATCATACAGAGGACTATCTATCAGGTTGAATAAAAATTGATGTTTTTAAAAAAAATAAAAAATGGATATTTAAAATTTATATTAGTTTTTTTAATTTAAATCAGATTTTTAATTTTTTTTTTATCAAATTTATTTTTAAAAAATGCTTTTGGAGTAAAAAAAAATCTATCTAAAGATAGTCTTTCTGTTTAAGATACATGAATAATTTAGTTTATTCAGCATGAAATGGAGCTTAGTTATGCAGCACAAGGCTGTAGATTTTGCAATGTTTACATTTTTGGGCCAACTCATTCCATGAATCCAAGCTCTGCAAGCTAAACAGGAAACCTTCATTTCATTTGCGAAGGATAATATTAAAGATTCTAACTGCCAGCAAAAACAAGTCCTCACATTTAAAGAGCGCCTGTCATTTCAGATCCATCCTGGCGGTGCCTCTTAGCCGACATCCACTCACCTGCTGCCCGACACATCCCTCACCTTGTTGTGTCACTGCCGTATCACCAGCTGTCCCATTAAAGTGACTGGGACTGTTGGTGAGTTAACAGCACATAACAGATAATCAGAATTGGAAGAGACCTTCTTTAGTCCAAACTCCTGCCCAAGCAGGAGACCCTACAGCATTACTGAAAGATGGCAGTCCAATCTCTTCTTGAAAGCCTCCAGGGATGAAGCTCCCACAACTTCCAAAGGCAACTTATGTTAATTGCTCTCACCGTCAGAAAATTCCTCCTTATTTCTAGGGATGAATCTCTCCTTGATCAGTTTCCATCCATTATTCCTTGTCTGGCCGTCGGGTGCCTTGGAAAATAAATAAAAATCCCTTCCTCCTCTCTGGGGCAGCCCCCTCAAATATTGGAAGACTGCTATCCTGTCTCCCTTGGTCTTTTCTCTTCCCTAGACTAGCCAGGCCCAGTTGCTGCAATCGTATCATCATATCTTTTAGCCTCCAGTCCCCTAATGATCCTGGTTGCTCTTCTCTGTACTTTTTCTAGAGTCTTAATGACTTTTTTATAGTGTGGTGACAGTGGGTCAGAGCTGCTGCGGGACGGACGTGACAGTGGCTCTCTAAAAATTATTATTTAAATTGAGTCAATTTAAATCAAGCCTTTTAATTAGTGATTTAAATCAGGGTTTAAATCATGATTTCAATCGGCTTGATTTCAATCAAACCCACGCTGCTGTCTATTCAATTCCCTTTCCAGTATGTGGATAGAGGACAGCAGCTCGGATCCTTATTTGGTGTGAAGCCTTTCTCAGCCGAACGGAAGGAAGTATTCATTTTACAGTGTATTTTTTTTTCTGAATGGGCTGAGTCTTAGTCACTGCTCTTGAGTCTTTGACAGGGGAAAAAAGAAAGCTTGATTTGATTTAGCTTGTATAAAGCGCAGCTCTTTGTAGTGGCATCTATCTTATTTAACTTCTGCTTAGGAGGCACGCGATGCTCATCTCAAGTTCCCCTCTCTCTGAATCTCACCGTAATTAATATTTCATTCTAAGCACCAACCACTTCTGCATGACGTGGTGTGGTTCTCTAGAACAGTGGTCACCAACCAGTGGGCTGGGGACCACTGTTGTTCCATGAGAAAATGTTGATGGTCCGCAGAGAAATGTCACCCCCAAAGCAATTAATCCTGGCTGCACAGGAGGCTGCTCCTGTCATATGGCNTGTTGTTCCATGAGAAAATGTTGATGGTCCGCAGAGACACCCCCAAAGCAATTAATCCTGGCTGCACAGGAGGCTGCTCCTGTCATATGGCCCGCAGACTTCTTTGGTGATTTTCCCAGGGTCTCTGGTCCACGGGATTTAAAATTCTGAGTTTGGTGGTCCCTGAGGTCCAAAAGGTTGGCGACCCCTACTCTAGAAAGTGTAACTCAAAGCAGCTGGAGCAGTAAAAAACCCTTAAGATCTGGCAATTCATCACCACTTTGTTTCCTTCACATCAGGCCGGGAACAGGCAAAAATCTGCATTTTCCACAACTGATGTGATTTAATGTTTATCAGGACTTGGTTGAACTTTTCTGTATATGCTGAGAAGCCTCCCCAAACAAGCAACTGGGTTGCTCAGCTGACCACAGACCGGTTCACTGACACTGTACAAGTAGTTGAATTACGGCCACAAATGAGCCCAAAATGTACGTTGCTAAGTGAAATGTTTCTTAAGTGAGTTTTGTCCCATTTTATGACTTTTCTTGCCACCGTTTTTAAGTGAATCGTTGCATTGGTTAAGTGAGCCATGTAATGGTTAAGTGAACCTGAATTCCCTGTTGGCTTTGCTTGTCAGGAGGTTGCAAAAGAAGATCACATGATCTATAATATAATCTATAAACGGTCACCAATATAATATATAATCTATAAACGATCACCAATTTATCATATTGATTTAAGGCACAAAACAACACACAAAATTCATTTGATTAAAACCAGGCAAAGCAGCATTTAATAGAACACACACCCCGCTTAATTTTTATGGAAAAGAAAGAAAGAAAAAGAGTCCTATGCTTTCTATCCCGGAAGGGCTAAGAAGTGGCAAAATGAATTCTCCCATTCCAATAACAACAAAAGACATGAAGGGATTAGCGTTTCTCTCTCATTGTTTCTGGTCTTTCAGAACTGGGCTCCAAGGAAGCTCAAATGATTTAACTGTTATTTTATTTTTTTTTAAGAGGAAAAAGCTTATCCCCAAATCAAAGTTTCCCTCTGATTCAAGCTGTCAAGCAGGGGGCCAGCTCCATTAGAATAGCTATTCAGAAAACTAGAAAGAAGCCTCTGGTATTTACTGATGCCCTTAAGACAATTAATTATAGATATAGTAAGTGACAACACTATGTGGCAGGCTAAACAATCTGAGATTCCTGACAAATCTAATTAACAGCACATCAGGGGTACTTTGCCTCTCCTTTACATACTATTGTCAGCTCTAAGGGTCTAATGAGGAACATGGCTTAAACATCCTTAGAACTTTCCAAACCAGACTTCCCTTAAAACCATCGAGGTTCAAACACTTCACAAGTTTGGGTGAACATAAAAATTCACCTCAAGACACTCACAAGCCATGTGAGAGTCCCCCCCAAAAAACCTTAACAACAACAAAAAAAAACTCTGATGTGCTTTGAGTTAGTATGATAATTGCAAATAAATCATTAGGTACCTTGTTTTCAGCCAATGCGTTTGGATAACATCCATAAAGAGAAGAAATGTTAAAATGCCCGTTATGAATGTTTATTGAAATGAAAATGTGACACTTGCATCTTTTAAATGGGCAACAATCAACAGCAGCCAATTTTATTTGGCTTTGTAACATATGAATGGGTGACTACTGCTTCTTCATGGCATTCCTGGTTTTTATCTTTTTTTAAAAAAAAAATCTAATAAAAGTGTCTATATGTATGTCTGTACAAACCCACACAAAATACATACATACATACATACATACATACATACATACATATATATATATTTGTTTTTTTAAGCTTTCGCGGGTACTTANACATATATATACATATATATGTTTTTTTAAGTTTTCGCGGGTACTTACATGTGTGCTGTTCAGCTTCCTTCGGGTATTATCCCACGTCATTGTAGTGCTTTTAAAATTGTAGCAACGTTTCAGCAGAATCTCATCTGCCATCATCAGGCTTCTGTATTGAGTTTGTATGTTACAATACAAACAAACATACAAACTCAATACAGAAGCCTGATATATATATATATATCCTTGTCCAACATAACCTTTTAATAACCAGGCAACCCTGGTGCTAGACTGGAAGAATTCCAATCCTCTCCACCCCTCAAAAGGCAAAGACACCCACCAATAATGTTCTCTACGGTAAGGATCAGGCAGGCCTTTTCAGAATGTGGACAATTATATGGGGCTCCAGTGCAAGAACTGGCTTTGCTGCTGCATCGTTCACATTGTAAGCCAAGCCCTGGAAGAGAAGATCAGCAAAGCAATGTGTTCTTACTTGATAACAGAAATGTCATGTAAACAGCTTCTTTATCATAAAACACACTTCACATGAAATGGCAGAGAAACATGCATGTTTATCAGCAGCACAAAACAAAAAAGAAAACTTCATCCCTATGCTCTTTGGAAAATTTTGAAAATTCTGTTTGGGTGGGTTGGATATTCTTGAAAGTGAACATGCTAGCTTGGCCTAAAACAATCCAGATATTTGTTGGAGAAGGAGAAGAGATTCCCTGTTTTGTAACTTTGAAGGCCTTCTGGTGTTAGGTTTTTATGGGACAGAATCTGTAGCATTAACGATAAAAATTCTAATTTGTACACAAGTCCTCAATGCTTCCAATTATAAGAACCTAAGGTGGCAAATGAGGGGAAATGCTGAAGGTATCAGAGAACCACAACTCATCAAACTAGACACCGACGAACTGGATGACAAAACAGTATATTGTGATATCAAATAACCACACGATGACCCTAAACAGTGTTTAAAAATGCTCTCCATCTTCTCTACCACACAGTTTTTTCTATCTTGTGGTACCTAGAGGTATGTCTTCATAACATATAACTTAAGAGAAAGAGATACTGCTTAAGACCAGCGTTTGGGCTCTACTATGTATCAGTCCCTGGTAACTTACCAACAGCCAGCAGAAAATCAAAGAGGTAGTAAATCAGCAATATATCCATTCTCTTCAGAACCAGAGAGAATGGAAGGCTGGAGTTGAGGTGGCAACTGCATCAACATCTGGAATCTTCTGGGAGAGGAAACTTCCTAAGTTGAAAAGGATATCAAGAATAGGCCAGGGAAAAGGCAGATTCAAAGCCCCACTTGTAAAACCCATCACTTGCTGAAACTCAACCTGAACTGGCTGACCATTATCATACTGGAGGATATTCTAAAGAAGGTCACCCATGAACTTGTCATCTCTTGCATGGAGTATTAAAATTTGCTTTGCATAGAAGAGCGCTTGAAGATCATTTGGAAACTTCAGTGGGTATAAAATGCAGTTGCCTGTATCTTGTGGGCAGTTGCGATGTTACCATGTTGGTCGGACTGCTGCTGGGGAAGCTTGTTTCCAGTGAAGCTCAAGGTTCTGGTTGCCACCATAGAGCCCTACATGGCCTACAGATTTAAGATACATCTTTCTCATAGAGAAAATCTTATCAACCAGGTATGTTCCCTATTATTAGGAGGTAAGGTGGGTGACAAAACCATTATTGGTTGACTCAGCCTTCCATCCTTCTGAGGTCAGTAAAATGAGGACCCAGATTGTTGGGAGCAATAGGCTGACTCTGTAAATTGCTTAGAGGGGGCTGTGAAGCACTATGAAGCACTGTATAAGTCTAGGTTCTATTACTATTGCTATCACCATGTTTAGGATTAACCCTGCTTACCTGAAAGTCAGACCAATTGAAATATTTGGGATTTACTCCTAAGCCAACACACTTTGGTCAAGGATGTCAGTTACCTTAACTTTTCAATAATTTGGGCATCAGATATGGAATCATGCAAGCCATTACTGATCCAAAGTTATATACCCATTGCATGTCACCAGTTAAATGTTCTCTAGGAACAACTTTACATTTGGGTGCTGAAAGATATTTCTCTTAATTCTCACATCACTGTTTTTCTTAGGTTAAGGTAAATTACACACTCTATTAGAAGTGGGGGGAAATATTATTGGCTAATACAATTATGACACCAGTGGTTTGTTCCACCAACCACAGGGTAGGTCAGAGTTCTGTGTCCATTCTTTGTTGACCATTACTTCTGTGGTCATAAAGCAAGTTCCAGAATCAAGCTGAATCCACCTGACACCAACTTGCGATTCCTACATCAGTCATCCTTGACTCCAGATCCCCAGCCTTAAACTTAGATATCTTGGTCCCAGAGAGTTAGGCCTCAGGTTTCCTTCCTGCCACCCAAAACAGCCATCCCACCTTGTTCCATAACCAACTTGACTCTGGTACACCCATACCAATAAGGAACTAATTGTGTGGTTTGTGTAGGTAAGCTGTCATTTGGGAGGAGCTGTGAAATAACATTTGCCCTTTGAAATGAGAAGATATGAGTGAAAGCTCACCATTAAATCCTTTAGAAATCCACCTATTTTGTGAGGTTTTAAGTGAGATCAAAGTCAAAATGCTCAAAAATTGAGAAGTGAACAGATTTGAGCATTCTCAATGGATAAACCTCAAACCCCAAGAGGAAATGATGGGTGTCACAGATCCTTCCTCAAATGTAGTTTTTGATTAAGGATCTCTTGTATATTTCTGGCATATTTTGTCATTGGGTAATTTCCAGAAAGTGCAATGATTGTTTTTTTGGTCACTGAGAGGATATCTTTAGACTAGAGTAATAGTCCACATGCTGGACATAAACTGTTTCAACCCCTCCCCTTGGGAGACTACTATAGGGCATTGTATGCCAAAACAACTAGACACAGTTTTTTTCTCCTGACATTACTCTGCTGAATACCTAATTCCCACAGTACTGGCTTATATCTAAGGATCTTTACCATATAGTATGGCTGTATCAGTGGTGGGATTCAATTTTTTTAGTACCCGTTCTGTGAGCGTGGCTTGCTGGGCGTAGTGTGGCTTGGTGAGCATGGCAGGGGAAGGATACTGTAAAATCCCCATTCCCACCCCACTCCTGGGGGAAGTGAAGGAAGTTAGCACCCACCCATCTCCTAGAAAAATGAAATATCCTGGGAAATATTTAAAAGGCAGAATATTTCCTCTAAAAAGAGTAGAAACTCAAGAGAAGAAACACAGCTCAGAAGTAGAAACTCACCCCCACCTTTGTTAATGGGTGGGCCATTAAGGCCTGGGACAGAATACTTTACATAACAAAGATTTCCAGGTAAAACTATGGCAATTGCCCAAAGTCCTTTCACTGCATCATTATCCAGCAAGGCTCAACCAAGCCTGGGACTCAGGATGGCCTACAGAGTTGCCCCTGCATGGCCTCATGGGAATCTGACAATCAATCAGAATACAATATTCAATTTAAATCCCAACAAAGGTTGTAAAACCCAGGCACTCTCAGCACCTGGACTCTTTCTTGATCTCTTCCTTCATCTTGAATCATGTGATCATCCTTCCTTTTCACTCTGGAGCTCCAGGCCATGTGGTCCTGTCCACCATTAAACCTTCCAAACAGCCTCCATGTTTCCAGTGTCTTTTTCCCCACTTGGAACTGAACCCAAAAGGATAATTCTTCCAACAGAAGGATACTGCAAAATCTCATTCCCTCCCCACCCCAATAACCTGCCTTCCAGTTCTGTTCTTCTGCAAGGCAACAAAAATAGACCCAGCCAATCAGCTGGGACTTGGGAGGCAGAGAATAGATGGGGGCAGGGGCAACCAGAGGCTGTATTTGCTGCTTCTCCAAACTACTCAAAATTTCCACAACCGGTTCTCCAAAACTGGTCAGAACCTGCTGAATACCTCCTCTGGGGTGTATTACTATTATCCTTCTCATCTTTTCTATTACCTTCTCCTACTGGTATCTTATGATTATATGACTTGTTTATTACTTGCCTCCAGAGTTATGCACCACAGACAAATTCCTTGTGTGCCCAATCACACTTGGCCAATAAAGAATATTCTATTCTATTCTTTGCTATGCTATGTTATTTCCACTCAATTTAATTTTGTCTTCTCCAGAAAGTATTACTCATAAGAGAAGATGGTAAGGATCTTTGTAGCTTCCTGTATGGAGGAAGTATGTGGAACTATGTTCCACATGATTTTCTAAATTTCTTCCTTCTTCGAAAAGTGACTGGGTAACATCAGAAATTGCTCCATGGTGGACTGAGGTTTAATGCTCATATGACACAAGTGGCTGAAATTATCTCAGGATTAAAAGTCTCTCCTGATCAAATTAGGTTTTGATGGTTGCATAAATATTAATCCCATCCCATATCTAGCTCGGCCTGTTAGAGAAACCCATCTTATTCTGTAGAGGAAACCTCAAATTTAAAAATACTTACTCATTTATTTGATTTGTATGTTGCCCATCTCACTTGGAAAATCTTTCCAAAGATTTTATCCAAGGTAGATCAATCATAAATTTGAAGGTTGCTAAATGATTGATTATTCTCCAGTCATGTACAAGTGATCCTTAGGACTGGAGAATAAACATATTAAGATGATTTGAGAACCACGCCAGAAGTCTTGTGTATTTTTCCCAATGTCTTATAGAATATAGTAAATTCCAACAGTCAAGATGACACTCTGCTAAACCAACAAAGGGTAGAAAATGTATTTGTAAGAAAAAGACAATAAAAGAGAGAGAGTGAGAATGTGGTGCCAGAGAGACTGGAGAATTATGGAGATCAAGTTGTTATTGTAAATAAATGTTTTCATTCCTGCTCCCATTTTGTTTGAAAGACTACTGGACTTCATGGATGAAAAGAACTTGAAAATTTTATTTGCAATTTTGGAGACCATCCAGATGATGGCCTTTTTATCAAACACAGAAGAGGAACCAGTTGACTTCATGACAAGTTCTGCATGAAGAGGACTCCAGCAAGGGATGAAAAAATGATTCCTGAAGAAGAAATCACACCCCATGTGCCCCTGTCGGTGCAAGATGCTTTCACACTCAGCTTATATATCTTCCCCCCAAATGGCACCAGGTCATTCTGTTTCAAGTCGCAGGCATTCATGGTTGCACAGCCCTTGATGGTGAAGGATTGATTCGTAGATTCCTCTGCAATGAGAGAAATAAGCAGAAGTACATTTGTGCAAACATGGGAATCACTTTTCCATGGAGAATTGTGGAATCGGAGCTGGGTCACACAGGCAAGTTGAACTATTCTCTTGCATGTGTGAATCAAACAAATATTGTCTTGCATGTGCGAATCAGACAACACTGAACTTCCTAAGTAGATTCTTTTATTTTATCCAACATCAGGGGTGGTGAACTATGGCCCTTTTATGACTTATGGACTTTAACTCCCAGAATTCCCAAGCCAGCCAGGCATGCTTTAAGGATCGTGGTCAGTGGTGGAATTCAAAATGTTTTACTACCATTCTGTGGGTGCGGCTTGGTGGGCATCGTGTTGCGGGAGTGGCTTAGTTGGTGTGCATGGCAGGGGAAGGATACTACAAAATCCCATTCCCTCCCCACCCCACTAACCTGCTTTCCAGCTCCATTCTCCTGTGCAGGGTAACAAATGAAGACCAAGCCAATCAGCTGGGACTCGGGAGGCAGAGAATAGATGGGGGGCGGGACCAGCCAAAGGTGATATTTGCTGGTTCTCAAAATTTCCACTACTGGTTCTCCAGAACTGGTCAGAACCTGCTGAATACCACCTCTGATCTTGATGCGAATATCTAGTCATTACATTGGGGAGAAGGGGGATGAAATACTTGAAGAAATACCAATAGAATCTCCTGCGAGAGTAATGCATTTCTCCTCATTTCCGATGCAGGCAACGTGGCTTTTGATTTCACACTCCTTCTGATTGTAGCTTTCACAGGCTGGGCAAGATACCCCGTTTTCCAATGTACCAACTGGGGGAACTGTAAAGCAAGATAGATTTCATCCTAGCATCCAAGTGAGAAGGAATATCAAAGGAACTGTTGAGGGTACAGTGTCAAAAAATCAGGATAGCTGCCATGATCACACAACATTCTTAGTTTTGACAGTGTAACCAGGTACTATTTTGAATTTTTTAATACTACCAATACTACCCTTAGACACCCTGATGGATAAGTATCCTATACCACAAAGTTAACTATTGGCTTCAAAAATATATTTTTTTAAATGCTTATTGTATTTTACAATAAGTTTTCCATTGACTTGTAAGGTTTTTTTTCAATGAAGATCCATCCAACTTTGAATAGGCTGTCTTTGAGTGGGGGTTGCTAGTTCCATTCTAAATTTCCACCTTTTTTATCCCAGTTTAAACATTCATTAGCCATCATCAGAATTTCTAAGAGATATGCATTAGACCTCTGGGTCAAGAGCCACTGTAGTGTTGTCTCCTTAGAACGTGGACATAAAAAGTAGACAATAGAATTCTTTAGTGGCCAAGTATGATTGGACACACAAGGAATTTGTCTTGGTGCAAATGTTCTCAGTGTATATAAAAGATAAGATAGATTCATCAAGAGTCAAGAATCATCAGGTACAACACTTAATAATAGTCATAGGGTACAATAAGCAATCAAATCATATTAGGAAACAGTCAATAAAAATCATTAGGATACAAGCAACAAGGTTACAGTCATACAATCTGTTGTCTATTGACATAAAAAGTGTTGCTTTGTGGATTTAAAAGATAATAGCCTCTCTGTCCTTGTTGTTTTAAGGCTTCTCTGTCCTTAGGAATAGATCCCATGCATCTGAGTTAAGGCTATAATGACAAGAATGTAGAAAAATCCAAAGAGCATGTAATAATCATTTCTTCAACAATCCATTGTCTCTAAGATAGAGGTAAATACTTGGTCAGGAATGAGCCACTAGACTTTTGATTTGCTTGGAAGCTGTGTGACACAAATCTTTATTGTTACTGATGTTTGTTTTTCCCTATGGAAAGTCACTGATTGTGTGACTTCAGTAAGACTACCTTTAGAGGCTTTCTAAAATTGATTTCTGTTTCTTAAGCTCTGTATCTTTTCCCTCCTTGCCAATGTACAGTATAACTAAGATTACATAAAGTATTAGAATTCTTACGTTATAGTTTCCTCTTTTAAACAAAATAATTCTATTTTTTTGAAAAAAGGAACAGTTTCCAAGCCCAGGAAATACCCACCATTTAGACTTAATATTGCATTGCACATATTTGTTGAGCAACAGGCCATATTGCTTTGGATGTGGCGTCCAGCAGCTGTGGTCAAGGTGAAGGTCAGAGGTCTACAGTAGGGTGAGTGAATACATCCTTTATATTCTCTATTGGGACTGACATTTCCACCTGGGAAGAATGAATGAAAAGCAGATAGAGAAGAACAGGGCTATTCCATTGGCTTTGGTAAAAGAGCACCTCAACCCTTCTTAGCTGAAGATTCTACCGAGTATTCTTTATTTATTTGAGTTTTATCCCAACATTATTACTTTATAAGTAACTCAGGGCGGTAAACATACAATACATACTCCTTCCTCCTCCTATTTTTTCCACAACATCCACCCTGTGAGTTGGGCTAAATGAGGGTGATTGGCCCAAAGTCTCTTAGAAGATTGTCATGCCTAAGTCAGGATTAGAACTCACCATCTCCTGGTGATTGGCCCAAAGTCCACCCAACCAGTTTTCATGCCTAAGGCACAGTAGTGGGATTAATTTTTTTTTACTACCAGTTCTGTGGGTGTAGCTTGGTGGGTGTGGCAGGAGAAGGATACTACAAAATCCCCACTCCCTCCCCACCCCACTAACCTGCTTTCCAGCTCTGTTCTCCTGTGCAGGGCAACAAAAGATGTCCAAGCTTTAGTTGGGACTCAGGAGGCAGAGGATAGGGCCGGGGCCAGTCAGAGGCAATATTTGCCAGTTCTCCAAACTACTCAAAATTTCTGCTACCGGTTCTCCAGAACTGGGCAGAACCTACTGAATACCACCTCCGCTAAGGCAAGACTAGAACTCACAGTCTCATGGTGATTGGCCCAAAGTTCTCTGGCCAACTTTCATGCTTAATACAGAGCTAGAACTTACAGACTCCCAGTTTCTAGGCCAGCACCTTAACCACTGCCCCCAAACTGGTTCTATCATGGCATCCAATGAGACCTAGCACTCTTACCCAGTGTATTGGCTTCTGTCAAAGTAACACATGTAGTCTGCAGATCTGTGCAATTATCTCCGCATTTGGGGCTTCCAAAAGGACATGAAACACAGGTTAAATTTACCATTCCTGGTGAGAGAGAGAGAAAATGTGAATTATTGAAGAAAAAAAATGAGATGCTTCTCTGCTGTAGACCCAACCAGCCTTGATATTTGGACCACTGGAAGCTTCCAAAAGAGGCTGGACTGCCATCTGTCATAAATGTTTTAGGGTCTCCTGCTTGGGTGGGGGGTTGGACTAGATGACCTACGTCCCTTCCAACTCTCTTAATCTATTAAATTGAAAATGTCCACTCAAGAGGGCAGCCCTGATAACTTCCACATTAATTTTTCTTTCCTTCTTCTTCTCCTGGTGTTTGCCTAAAGGTGGGAGTGCTGGATCTACAGTAAGGAACTAAAGAACAGCACAGGTCATCCTCGACTTATGACCACAATTAGGAGCATAATTTCCACTGCTAAGCAAGGCTGTTATTAAGTGAATTATGGCCATTTTCCCCCCTTTTAGCCATGGTTCTTAAGTTAACCACTGCAGTTGTTAAGTGAATCACATGGTCATTAAGTCAATCCAATCCCCCCCCCCCCCATGAACCGCTTGTCGGAAACCACCTGGGAAGGTCACAAAGGGGATGCTGCAACCTTCATAAATACATGCACCCCAAAATTTGATTGTGTGGCTGTAGGTAGGCTGGGACAACTGTAGGTGCAAGGATTGGATGTATAAGTCACATTTTTCAGTGCTTTTGTAACTTTGAATGATCACTAAACGAACATCGTAAGTAGAACTGCATTTACTTGATGCTTACAGTCCACTTACAACCCTCTGCCCAAGAATTCACACACCTAGTACAAACTCCAAAATTCAGGGCTGAAAGCAGAGGTGAGCTGCTGGGGGTTCACAGAGCCCCTAGCTAAGATTCTGTGCAGTTCGGAGAAACCCCAAATCTGACTCCTGGCTGGCCCCACCCCTCCCAGGAGTCCCCACGAGGTCTGTTCTGGATGCAGGTAAGCACAGGCGCATGCAGAAGCTCAGGGAGGGTGAAAAATGGGCCTCCTGGAAGTTGGGGAAAACTGGAAATAGGCCCGTTTCCGGCTTCCAGAGAGCTTCCAGAGCCCAGAGGGGCCGTTTTCACCTTCCCAGAGGCTCAAGGAAAGCCTCTGGAGCCCGGGGAGGGCAAAAACATACCCACACCCAACCACGGAGGTGCAGGATGCTTACTAAATCATGGCCACGCCCACCCAGCAACCTGGCCGAGAACTAAGGTGACCAACCGTCCTCCTTTAGGGAGGACAGTCCTCCGTTTGTACGTTCTGTCCTCTCTTGAAAAGTGTCCTCCTACATGTCCTCCTTTTTGATATTTGAAAATTAATCTATAAATCTCCATATTTGATCAATGCCAAGCCGATCTGTTGTGTGTGATGTGACATATTTGTATTTGACATGGTGATTCGTCAAGGCTCGGTACAGTGTGACAAGGCGCAATTATGAGACGCAGGCGCTCCACACAGGAGAATTGTTTTGAGAGAGTGTGCCATGTGCAAAAGTGCACTGCATGCAAGAGGCTTGGTTTTTTTTCTTCAATTTGTTTGTGTCCTCCTTCTCATTGTAAAAAAGTTGGTCACCTTATGAGAACCAGTTGCTAAAATTTTTGAAGCCCACCCCTGGTTAAAAGGACTCACCTTGGACCCAAGGGAGGAAACTAGAGATAAGGCAGAGAATCCAATCTCCCTTCATGGTTCCTTAGGGGAAGAACAAACAGAGCCAAACTCAGCAGCAGCTCCAACAGGGGATCGTTTCTGTGGCATGAAGAAACAAATATTTCATCCAGTTGCTTCAAATCAGGCTTTTCATCTTACAGAGCCGTATGGTTTTGCTTTGGTTTGGTATTAAAACAAAGATGTGCAAGAGGAATAACTAGTAATCCTTGAATTAAAACTGGCCTCTTAAATATGCCACAGAATTTCACAATCCCTGGGGAAATAAAAGTCTGTTGGCAATAAGCAGATGAGTGGATCTGCTCTTGTATGATGGATGGATGGATGATTTATTTGTAAAAATTTATTATCCATCCATCTTGCCACATGGTAAATCTGGCCCACTGAATCATTTCTGGTTGGCGAAAAATGTCAAACTGAGCTTCCAGGTTTAAAGAGTCCAATTGTGAGTGCTGAGCTCCAAGAACTTTCAATAAAGAAGGGTGGGGAATTTCCACATATTTTAAATAAGTTGTCTGTCCATTCTTTCTCCAAGTCTTTCCCAGCCTCTTAGGGAGAAAAAAAAGTACTACATTTTCCATTGTTCATCTAGAAGTATGCAAACCAGTTGAATACACTTTACTCTGTCTTCCCTCATTTATTTAGCCCTGGACCAGTTCAGATTTGAAATCCCACAAGTAAATTTAGAAATTTATCTCTTAACCATTCAGAAACCATTCACCTACAAAATAATTTGGCAACTTTTGAAAATAACACTAATCTGGATGTTGAAAACAGAAACAAGGAGAGAAAAGGAATAATATAAAAGAGTGGATGTCCAGCATCTATGCTTAAAGAAATTCATCACAACTTACCTAACAAATCCGAGATCTGTCAGATGTGATCCATTCAAGTTCAAGCCCTCTTTTTCCTCTTTTTATAGAACTGATGATGGATTTGCTTTGGAAAATTATTCACCAACTAAATAACATGCCAAATTAGTTCCTCATAGCATACAAATTGTGGTTAGATGCCACTTCTGACCGTTAAAGATATTGTTCCAAACCAAATAATAATTCTCACGAATGAAGGGAAATATACGTGTTCCAGGATAACGTTGCAGGATCCATTCTGGATTCAGTCACCAGAACCAGAGGTTTTCTCTTCTGAGTTTTTGGACGTGTGTTGAAGCCTCTCATACATTCAGATTTTAGTTTAGTTAGTTTTTATTGTTTTTTTTTTAAAAAAATATGGTTTTACATTGTGTAAGCCACCTCAAGTTGCCATGGGCAAATAGGCGGCAATATAAATTCAATAAATAAATAAATAAAATAAAAATAAAAAATAAAGTAATATAAATATACATCTCCAAATTCCAACCTTACCTCTGGTCACATCTATTACAATGTTGTTATTGTACAGGAAGTTCTTGACTTAACAACATAACTGAGCCCACAATTTCCATTGCAAAATGAGACAGTTGCTAAGTGAATTTTCCCCCATTTTATGACCTTTCTTGCCACAGTTAAGTGCATCACTGCAACTGTTAAGCTAGTAACAGCTTTCCCAGTGATTTTGCTCGTCAGAAGTTCACGAAAGATGATTGTATGACCATGGGACACTGGAATGGACACCAATACAGACCAACTGCCAAGCGTTTGAATGTTGACGATGTGTCCATGGGGACATTGCAATGGTCGTAAGTGTGAAAAACAGTCATAAGTCACTTTTTCCAGGGGCAATGTAATTTCAAATGGCCATTGATGAAAGGTTTTAAGTCAAGAACTACCTGTAATGAATGTTCGTCACCTCAGGGACTGTATCTGATGCTGGGTTCTCTTAGATTTTCCATAATAAACCAGGTTAGTGTGCAAGCAGAATGTTATTTCTTTGAGGGCTGCATGTCCTATGAATTTGATTTTGGCAATTTGAGTTCCTTTTGAACTTGGGAGAATCTCTGAAAAGTGAAACGTTCTGATGACTTCACCTGGAGGACATCAAGGCCTCCTCAACTGCTCTTTCCAACTTCCAGCTGGAAGTGTGGTCATCTTGAATAAAACCACATGCACAACTTTGCCAGTTTCTCAGCTTGTTGAGGTTCCTACAGCTGCTTTTGTCATGTATGTTGCTTCTACAGCAGAGATGGTTCTGACCAGTTCTGGAGAACCGGTAGGGACATTTTGAGTCATTCCGAGAACCGGCCAATCCCACCTCTGACTGGCCCCACCCCCATCTGTTCTCTGCCTCCTGAAACCCAGTTGATTGGCTGCGTCTTCTTTGGTTGCCCTGCACAGGAGAACGAAGCTGGAAAGCAGGTTAGTGGCGTGGGGATTTGGCAGTATCCTTCTCCTGCCACGCCCACCAAGCCACGCCCACAGAGCCAGTAGCAAAGCAAGTAGCCAGTAAGTAGGTAGGTAGGTAGATAGATAGATAGATAGATAGATAGATAGATAGATAGATAGATAGATAGATAGATAGATCAGAGGTGGCATTCAGCAGGTTCTGACCAGTTCTGGAGAACCGGTAGCGGAAATTTTGAGTAGTTCAGAGAACCGGCCAATCCTACCTCTGACTGGCCCCTCCCCCATCTATTCTCTGTCTCCCATTGAATCCCAGCTGATCATTGGCTGGGTCTTCTTTGGTTGCCCTGCACAGGAAAACGGAGCTGGAAAGCAGGTTAGTGGGGTGGTGAGGGAATGGAGATTTTACAGTATCCTTCCCCTGCCACCCCTGCCAAGCCACACCCACCAAGCCACACCTACAGAACTGGTAGTAAAATGTTTTGAATCCCACCACTGTTCCACAGTCATGTATTTAAAAATTCTGCAGTATAGAAACATGGCTCTTTGGGACAACTTCTTCCCTGCCATCAACGGAATGCTAGATAAAACTCATCCTTTGCCCCACAAAGATTGTGGAGTCCTGTGCAACATAGGGGAAGTACTGTAATTTCACCCTGATAAGGATGACATCAAAGATAGTTAAAAAACAGCTAAGCTCCCAACTGGACCAGGAACTTGGCAGTAATGAATTACTTCTATTGATTTATTTATAGTATTTTTATTATTAGCTGTGAGTAATCTCGGGTTCCTTTTTCCCATCTTGTGTAATCATATCTTTTTTGCTATTCAAGATATGGGGGACAGGTTACAGGAAAAATGCTATTTTCTTTGGGCCTGTCCCATCCATCTGTGATTTCCCAGGGGAATTTGGGTAGCCATTGTTGAGAAGCAAATCTTGGATTACATCAGAGGTTGACCAACTCCTTCTAAAAATCCAGGTGTGCCCTATGTTTTATTTTAAACTCTGGACCTGCACAAGGAATAATTTCTCCTTTCATCCAATGGAACATGTTAAAAAAGTGCAGTTTGGTTATTAGAAAACTGTCTGGAGCAGGGTTTCTCAACCTCAGTAACTCTAACATATGTGGGTTTCAACTGCCAAGATTCCCCAGCTGGTGAAGCCAATTGGGGATTTCTGAGAGTTGGAAGTCCACAGGTCTTAAAATTGCCAAGGCTGAGAAAACTGTAGCAGGGAAACTCAAGATGGCTGCCACTCAATGACTTTCAGGAAGCTATTGGGGCAAGGTGATGGGTTTTCTGTTTAAATGCTTATCTTCAGACCACTCAAGATTTCTTTTCTGGTTTTGCATTGTTCTTCTTTTCTTTTTTTTTCCAATGGAAGATGGCCAGAATTTTAGGGAATCAGGTAGCTTCTAGATAGATAGATAGATAGATAGATAGATAGATAGATAGATAGATAGATAGATAGATAGATAGATAGATAGACAGACAGAGACAGACAGACAGACAGACAGACAGACACAGACAGACAGACAGACAGACAGACAGTAATGTCTCTCTTTTTAGTAAGCAATAATATGTCTCTGTGTCTGGACAGACAGAGATTACTTCTTGGTAAAAAAAAAAAAAAAGATGTGTATTTTCATCCATGGCTCCCCTCTCCAAATTTTACTCTATCTTTACATCTTACAGCAGAGGTGTCCAACCTTGGCAACTTTTGAGACCTGTGGACTTCAACTTCCAGAATTCCCCAGCCAGCTTGGCAACCAACAAGTCTTTTTGACAGTTGCAGCATCCCAGGGTAAAGCGATCACCATTTGTGACATTCCCAGCGACCGTCTGACAAGCCAAGTCAATAGGAGTAGCTGGATTCACTTAATGACCATGGCTGGCTGAGGAATTCTGGGAATTGAACTCCATAAGTCTTTAAAAAGTTGCCAAGGATGGACAAGGATCTTTTATAGTGAAAGGACATTTTGACATGAATCAATCTAACCTTTAAAGAAGTTGCTTGTACTATTTTGCTAAGGATGGGAATCATTTGTTAGGAATTAATTGTGTAAGAGAATTGTTTCCTTTTCTATCTAGTTTCTCGTCTCTGCAATTTGCTTCAGAGCTAGACACATCCTTGGAGACAATTCCCAGGAACATCCTGCTCCAAAGATAAGAGGGGGCGTATGAATACACAAAGACAAGGGATACTGTGTAAAATAACAAAGTATGTACAGAGCATGGACAAAGAACGCTCCATGGATAAAGAAGGGGAGGGCATGGGTAAACCATTGCCCACATTAATAATGAACCTTTGTCTCTGATTGGATTCAGCGTAAAATGTATATAATACTCTAAGCCCCTCTCACAGGGTGTGGCTATTCCTTACATGCATTTTGACTATATGTTTTGGACATAGTATTCATCCAGACTTTTTGCTTTGGCCAAAGAATAAAAGAGTGGTTATTTTTGCAAGCCCTCATCTTGAGTCTCACTCTTTGGCATCTCCGTGGCTCGGGGAAACTTCTGGGACCTTAGAATAGGTTGGGACATTAAAGGAACTATTCACTGCGTGACAATGAATGGCCAAATCCTGTCTGGTGAGGTAAACGAGTCTCTTAAGTTAATAGGAGGTAGGCCATCTGGAGAGCAATTTATCCAACCTCTTCCAAGCAGAGTAAACCAATCCGTTTCTAGGAATTCTCGCTGAAGTTTTTAGTTGCATGGGGACATTTGCTTCTGCCCCACCCGTTCGCAAGTTAATGATTAAACTACCTTCTTCTTTTCATCCATATGCTCCTTGTTCAATTGTTCAATGTGCTAAATGGACTGACGTCTCCCAAAAAACAACGGACAATGGAATTTTCTCTCACAAGGTTATGAGCAACTGGGAAGGAATTTACATTCCTTTTCGAAGTGGGGCAGAGACCTTTTCAACAGCAAACATGACTGCATCTTGGATTGTCTGGGGATGTGTGTGTGTTGGTGTGTGTTGCTCAGAACCGCAATGCATAAAAAACAGGAACAAGGCTTGGTTTGCATAATTGCAGTTAATATATTGACTTACTTTGCATTCATCTGCAGACTTCTCTAGACTCCACTCCAAAAAATAATTAGGAGGCAAGGTCCAAAACTATATTTGATTTCATTCCCAAGTGATTTGAATAAAATATTAAGGGCACAGCCTTCCTGTCATGCACTTGATGAGTTCCTTCTTCTGTCTTAATGAAACTTGCTGGTTAGTAACAATTTTCTGAGATCTTTGAAAGACGTTCTCACAAACCCTTCTTCATGTGCATCTCCGTTAGCAGATACGGTTTCCCCATCCATTTCCAGATCTTCATTCCAATATATTCTTATATATAAATATTTATATATAAATATATATAAATGTACCAATTATCACACTAAACAAGAGGAAAACCTTCTACACACCAATTCCACCAGCGCTTTCTACAATTTTGTAAACAACAAACTAAAAGACTCAAGGTCCATCCCTCCCTGAAAGAACCAAATGGTAAAGATTGCAATGATGACACCATTAAAGCCAACCTCTTTAACACATTCTTTGGCTCAGTATTTGTAAACAGACAAGCATGGATCATGCCAATATTTCTAGTCGAACCACAGACAACTAAAATGATCTAATACATTCAATTTTACAGAAGACAATGTTGAAAAAGCACTACGCAATCTAAAACCATCTTTATCTATTGGACCGGATGGAGTTTGTGCCTACTCTTTAAAAAAGCTATCCACTGCCATAGCAGAACGTCTGAGCATAATCTTTGAAAAATCTTTCAGAGACCAGCTCCTTGCCAAATCTATGGTCACTAGCCACAGTCATTCCCATCTTCAAAAAGGGAGACCCCAGCCTAATTGAAAATTAGCAGACCAATCTCTTTATGCTGCGTCACCTGTTAAAGTCATGGAAACAATTATTAACCAATCCATTATCCTCCACTTAGAGACAACACAACCTACTCTCTAACAAACAGTTTGGTTCAGAAGGAAACTGTCCTGTAACCTGCAACTCTTTCACTGTAAAAACATATGGATATACACAACTTGATCAGGGCAAGAGCAATGATGCAATTACATAGACTTTGATTCAGTGGTACATGACAAACTACCCTAAAATCTAAGGTCTTATGGTATCTCTGGATACCTGCATAACTGGATAGAAGCATTCCTGTCAAACAGGCAACAAATGGTCAAAATTGGGAGTGTCCTATCAAATCCTGTACCTGTCAACAGTGGTGTCCCCACAAGGCAGGGTTTCTAGGACCAACTCTCTTCATATTCTATATTAATGACCTCTGTGTGGTTATATTAAGAGCAACTGCATTCTTTTTGCTGACGATGTAAAGCTATTCCAACACTACTGACAATGCTGCTACCTCCAAAAAGACCTCGACTATGTGTCAGAATGGTCAAACAAATGGAACTTTCAAATCTCAACAAATAAATGCTCTATCTTACATATTGGCAAAAAAATCAAAAATAAAATACAAGCTGAATAGTCAAGACATTGTTGATGACAAAAACTTTGTCAAGGACTTGGAGTACTCATCTCAAATGATCTAAGTGCTACAGCCCACTGTAACTACATAGCCAAAAAAGGCATTAAGAGTTGTTAACCAATGACAGCACATTGTAAGACACTTAAGGAAAATAATTATGATAAATTAATGCAAAAGGTAAAGAAGGATTTAGAAACATGGGACAAGCTGCAACTTTCATTATAGGCAGGATCGCTGCTATTAAAATGAATATTCTTTCAAAATTCCGTCTATATATTTCAGACGATCCCAAGCAAAGTACACAAATTTGTTTTTGAAGAACTTAATAAATGTAAATTCATCTAGCAAGAGAAAAAATCTAGAATAAACTTAAAGGCAATGCAGGATATGGAGAGCAGGGGAGGGCTGACACTTCCAAATTGGGAGTTGTATTATAGTGCAGTCTCTTTCGTATGGTTGAAGGATGGGTGAATTAACCAACAAGAGATATTATTTTTAGAAGGCCATGACTTACAGAGGGGGTGACATGCTTTTTTATGGGATGTTGGGAAAACTAGCCAAAATATTTTCACAGACACCGAATCAGAGATTCATTATTGACTAATTGGAAGAAAATACAGAAAAAACACTATTTAAAAATACCAATTTGGTCTCAACAAATGGAGGCGATTCACCCAAATAATCTGGATATTACTAAATGATTAAATATAAGGACCTATTGGATACGCAAGGAACTCTGAAATTGTGGCAATACCTTCAAGATCAGGGATTAAAAATTGATCAGCGGGCATATCTTCAAATTCAAAGTAGATATATAACAGGAACAAGAAAGAATTTGGAATTAACAATAAAACTCCAGCAATAAGATAAAATTTATTAGGATCAGGCAAAAAAATAACAAAAATTTTATAATTATTTATTAGAAGTAGAATTAAAAGAAGAGAAATTGTTAAAGGGACATGATAGCTGAGTAGGAATATAGGATGTAGTATCACTATAACAGAATGGGAAAAGGTCTGGGGTAGAAATAACAAAATTGGTAGGCATACAAAGAAAATGCCTATAAATGTTTTATAAATGGCACGTTTCTCCTTCAAGATTAGCAAAGATGCACCCCAACATGAGTCCAAATTGCTGGAAATGGAAAAAAAATGAGGGAACTTTCTTCCATATGTGGTGGTCTTGTAAGCTCAACATATTGGCAGAAAATTAGAAATTGGCTGGAGGAAATGACAGAGAAACAGATCGAATTCAAACCAGAATCCTTTCTGTTAGGGATCTTTGATAAACAAATACCAAAAAAAGTGAATATATATAATAATGCATATTTTGACAGGCAGCCAGATTGGCTTTTGCACAATGTTGGAAACAGCCTCATGTTCTATCAGAGGGAGATGATTATTCAAAAATTTCAAGTTTTGCAAGAATGGATAAATTAACCTTGCCATTAGAAGATAAAGACACTTCAATATCGACACAGAGCTGAAACTGCTGGTAAGCAGATGATGACGACCAAAGATAGATTTCATACTAAAAGGCAAAAGAAGATGGGATAGAGTCGTAATATTACAGATATACAGATATATGTAAGGTTTAAGTGTGTATATGGCATAAAATAAGGATAGAAAAGGAGATCTCACAAACTATGAAGATGAAAATGATTTTAATTGTTTTCTATCTTTTTCTTTCTATTTTCTTCTTCTTTTCTTCTTTCTTTTCTCTCTTACATTTATGTATGTGTTGTTGGTCTGTTTAATTGTAAAATCTAAAATGCATTAAAAAAAAAGTTGTTAACCTAATCCTGCGTAGCTTTTTTCTCCGGTAATATCACTCTACTAACTCGAGCATATAAAACATTTGCTAGACAAATACTTGAACACAGCTCATCAGTCTGGAACCCACATTACATATCTGTGATATTAATACAATTGAGAAAGTCAGATAAATTTTAACGAGAAGAATCCTCCACTCCTCTACTCATTGTAGAATACCTTAGACTTGAAAATTTAGACCCTAGACAACCTAAAACTCTGCCGCCTTTGGTTCGATCTTAGTACAGTATATAAAATTATTATTGCAATGTCCTAACTATCAATGAATACTTCAGCTTCAACCAAAACAATACAAGAGCACTAAATAGATACAAACTAAAGACAAACCGCACCAACTTGTTGCGGGAAATAAGATTTAGCAACAGAGTGGTCAATGTCTGAATACTCTACCTGACTCTGTGGTTTCTTCCCCACACCCAAAATCTTCAACATTAGATTGTCTACTATTGACTCACCGCCTTTCCTAAGAGGTCTGTAGGGGGGCATGCATAAGCGCACCAATGTGCCTACCGTCCCTGTCCTCGTTTCTTTTTTTCTTATTCATATCCATTTCATATGTTTATAACCATGTTTATACTTATACCTGTTATCAAATAATTGTTTGTCAAAATAAATAAATAAAACAAATAAATAAAAATAAATATTCTCCATGTTGCTTGTGAAGGATTTTTTTTCCTTACTTTATAAGAAAGTGTTTCTTAAACCATTGATGGAGCACAACTTTTATTCCCGGTTGAACCTTTAGAAAGGAAAGCGGTTCCTCTTAAGTAAGATGATTAGCAGCATTTCAATATCACTTGAGGCCTTTTTAACACGCCCCCTGAAATTAATAGCTTCCTTTTTGTTAAGAAATAAAATCCTTACACCTCTTTGAAGATCCAGTTTTAACCTTGGTTTGAATCAATTGAGTCAATTGGGATCATTCAATGTTTTGCACTGGAGGACAAACAGAAAATCTAGCTTGCCATCTAGCAAAGCCTGAGGGGAAAAATTCAATTTTTTACCGGAAGCTTTGGAATATTCATGTACACAATAAATTTAGAAGTCTTCCGGTGATTATGTGGGGTTTGTCCATCCAGTTTTTGTTAATAACAAAACTGCCTTAAAAATGAAATACAGGTAGTCTCAACTTACAACCATTCATTTAGTGATTGTTTTGAAAATACATCGGCACTGAAAAAACTTACTTATGACCATTTTTCACACTTATGACAATTGCAGCCTATTCATTTGGGACAGTTGAACTGTTCCTTGGTCATGTGATCCCCATTTGTAACCTTCCCAATTGGCTTCTAACAAGTCAAGTCAATGGAGGGGGGGGATGCCAGATTCATTTAATGACCAGAAGATTCACTTAACAACTGCACTGATTTGCTTAAGAACTGTGCAAAAATCATAAAGTGGAACAAAGCCACTTAACAATCATCTTGCTTAGCAACAGAAAGGTTTGCAATCTGGGACCACCTGTACCAAAATATGTTCAAGATTACAATCATTTTTCCTCTGATTGTCATAACCTTCTGTGGTTTGTGGGTACATTCAGCCCTCACTGAGAAATTCAACCTTCACTAGCCCACATTACAAAAACTCCTGAACCCATAAATTTAAAAATTTGCATTTAAATGTAAGAGTATATCCAAATAGGGTGTACATACTGTCTGCAAATATGCACACTTTGTTAACTTTCACAGCTACTCTGTCATGTCCCTGTCAGAATCTGAATCTGAGGAGGAAGACGAACAGCTGACAAGGAATGGGAGTGTGGCTCTGTTGGCTGGGGAAGAGGCTGGGGCCGGGGAAGGGCAAAGTCCGGCTGGGCGGAATAGGGGGGAGATAGAACAAGAGAGATGGGGGTCAGAGGAAGACCCAGGCCCACCCCCTCTTCATCCTAGGGCACACAGGAGGAATGGAGAAGAAAGCAACGTGGGTTGCACGGCTCATGGGGGAGGAAAAAGCCCTGATTCCCTTCATTAGCCACACCTGGGAATGAAAGTTTAAATAAGGGTCTTCCAACAAGACTTATGGACTTCAACTCCCAGACTTCCTGAGTTAACATGACTGGAGGAGGAATTCTGGGAGCTGAAGTCCACAAGTCTTAAAGCTGTTAAGTTTGAGGACCCCTGCTTTAAAAGAACTGAATGCTGACCATGGCAGTTGCTGGGAGCAAACCTGACTTTATCCTGTGTGGTCTTTGGTTATCTGTGTTCCCGGCGTCTTCCCAACCGTGTGAGTTTTGCCATGCCTTCACATCTGGAATTCTTGCTCCTGCCCTGCCAAGCGAATTACCTCAGTTTGGCTTGATTGGATTTATAGTTAGTTTGTGTTGACCATGTCTTGGACTTGATTCCCTGCAGTTAAAGGCTGTTCCTGGGAGAGTTTTTCTCCAGCCAGAAGGTAACCTGGACACTGGGGGAAAAGTTGGAGCTAATAAAGGGAGTCTTATTGATTATCTGACTGTGTTGCCTTTGTGCCACGCCCTGTGTCATCACATACTCCATGGTGTTTTACTTTTAAGCCATTTGTGCAAATCTCAAGCAATTGTGTGAATGCCTTTCCTCAAAGGATGGCTTGTTTTAGTAACTCCAGCATGGGTGTTTTTTTATTACCGTTATACTGAAATCAGGCAAGGAGGCAAGGATTATTAAGAATGGTTTACACATAAAACAAATGAATGACCCACTGAGGCATCAAAAGCATTTATCATTTCAAAAGGTTGCCGCTGTATAAAGGATTCCAAGAACCCATTTATTGCATGGAAAACAGTAAAAGTCCTCCCAATTGTCAAATCTGCTTCATCTAAAGAAATGCAAAGAATTTTCCCAGTTTGTGTAGTCTCACCTTATGAAGACCTATCTCAATAACCTTTGGGGTAGGGGGAGAGGGGCAGACCTGGCTAGGTTCTCCTGGCCAGTTTGACCAATTGGAAGAAAACAAGAAGCAACACAATGCAGAAAAGAGGGGGGGGAAAACCCCACACACATATTTGTCCATCTCCAAGCAATTTTGGCTGGTGTTCTTGATCATTCACAGATGAAACCTGGTGAAGGATAGCCCAAGGAGCCCTCGACTTCCATCTCCAAGCTATAGGCTTTTTCCAGGACCCTCCGCGCATCTTCTGCGAAGCTATCCAGAGCCGTGTGAAGCAAATAATAGGCGGCTGCAAACGAGACGGCCCCGGCGACCAAGTTGTTGAAAACAGGCACTTGGTTCTTCAGCACCGTGGCCATCACTTGCCCGCAGAGTGCAGCTTGGTGCAAAACCACCCGGATGGCATCCTCCGGGAAGTCTCTCGCAAAGATTGAGCGCACCTGGTTTTTCAACTCATGAGAGGGTTTTGAGACCGTGGCGGCCAAGGCCTCCAAAGAGGCATCGTCCAAGCCGAAATGCTGCCGGTAGTTCTTGAGTGTCTCCGTGAGCATGGGGAGGTTGAGGTGGAACGGGTGGCCAGGCAGGGCTGAAATGATACACGCCAGCAGCGCCTTCTTCCAGATGTGCCGGCGCAGCGAACTCTTCTTCTTTTGCACAGCTGCGGCTGTGACGGAGGGGAAGGAAAGCAGCAGGGTGTGTCTCTTGTGACCCTCCAGCTCTTCAGACAGAGTTTCCTGCAAGCGGTGGAAATCGAACCTGTGCAAATGGAAGCTGGAGATCAAGAAGACCTTGGGCGTCTCTAGGCCTTCCTTCTTGAGCTGGCGGGTGCAGTCTGACTCTATTTCCTGCAGCACTTTCGCTTCCTGGAAAAAGCTGGGCCTTCGTTGTTGGGAAGCCCACAGGTCCTGGTCTACCTTGGAACGGACAAAATAGAAGCGTTTGCCCAGGGCAGCCACAGCCCGAGCCAGCTGGGCATGGTTCTCTCGGAAACGCTCGGAGGTGATGATGATGAAGAAATCGTACCTCTCAAATCTCACCAGCTGCAGGTATTTTTGGGCTTGGAAGGAAGGGGTGCCAATGCCTGGCAGGTCCCAAACCCGAACACGGGGCAGATGAGGGTGGTGATAAGGAGTGGCTGAGAGAGTAGTCTCAACCACACCCGTTTTGGCCGCCCGGATATCATCGTCACTGATCCCCAAAATGGCGTTGATGAAGGTGGACTTGCCAGCCCCAGCTTCGCCCGTCACTGCGATGTCCAGCGTGGTGGTTTCTAGAGAATCCAGGAGTGACTGGACTTTAGAAGACACCTCCAGAACGACTTTCGACTGGATGACAGAAGCCATCTCTCTGAGGTCCACCTCCTTGATGTCCATGGTGGAAGCTCAGCTGAAAGAATAGAAGAAAATAAAGAAATGATTTTTTTTTCTATACAAGCCATTTAAAAAAAAAAAACCTCCCTTTTTACAACCCTGTAGTCCCTATTCAAGGTAGAGTCGGGGTGACTGGGCGGAGCTGAGGATTTACTAGCCAGATGCCCTTCCTGACAGTTATTTTTTTTCTTTGGACCTTAGGAGAGAAATATCTGTTGCTACCTAGGACTGAACTCTCAACCTTCTGAGAGGGAGGAAAGTATCTTCACCACTAGATTTTTCTATATGTTTTTTCTATATATGCAATATATTTCGGAAGTTGTGGGAGCTTCATCACTGGAGACTTTCAAGAAGAGACTGGACTGCCATCTGTCAGAAATGGTGTAGGATCTCCTGCTTGGACAGGAGGTTGGACTAGATGACCTACAAGGTCCCTTCCAACTCTATTAATCTGTATAATCTATATTTCTTCTTTCTATATATGCAATATATTTGCAAAATGTAGAAAGGGTACCAGCTCCCTCTGCCGGGCAGCTTTAGTCATGAACTGCTGATTAGAAAGCACCGTCTCTACACCTTACAAATAACTCAAAGTGACAAACATATTTTCCAACACACCTTCTCCTCTTATTTTTCCCACAACAACAATGCTGTGAGTTGAGTTGGACTGAGAGAAAGGGACTGGCCCAAGATCACTCAGCTAGCTTTCATGGCTAAGGCAGGATTTGAACTCACAGCCTCCTGCTTTCTAGCCTGGTACCTCAACCACTAGGATGGATAGCCCACTAACTCTTACTTCCTTCAAGCTAATAAATAGGTGAAGCAATCAATTAAAGCTGTTCAGGAGATAATTTCCTATCTAGATCAGATTGGGATCCATTGCCAAAGTGATGATCCCATCTCAGTACAGATACTTCTCGACTTACGACTTAGCAATTGAGCCCAAAATTTATGCTGTTGAGTGAGACATTTGTGAGGTGAGTTTTGCCCCATTTTATGACCCTACTTGCCATAACCATTAAGCAAATCCCTGCAGTTGATAAGTTAGTAACCCAGTTGTTAAGTGAATCTGGCTTCCCCATTGACTTTTTCAGATGTCACAAAAGGGGATCCCATGACCCTGGGACACAGCAATGGTCATAAGTATGAACCAACGGCCAACCATCTCAATTTTGATCACGATCATGGAGATGCTACAAGGTTGTAACTGTGAAAAACAGTCGTACGTTTTTCTCATTGTTGCAACTTTGAACGGTCACTAAAGGAACTGTTGTAAGTGGAGGATGGCTTCATTTTGTTGTATTTTATTGAGTTCTTTTTTAAGTGTAATCCTTGACTTACGACCAGTCATTTAGCAAATAGTCAAAGTTCTGATGGACCTACCTTGCTGCTACTTATAAACTGGATTTGAAGTTCTGACGGTCAGTCCGCCTCCCCAGTCACATGATCAAACTTGAGCACTCAGAAACACACCTACATTATTATAGCCCTCTGCAACTTCCTACTGTCACCTGATCATGTTTAATGATGGTTTTGCTGAAAGTCTGGTTTTTGACCAAACTGCATTCCTAGCAAACCAATGGTTTGCTTAATGAGCATGCCTGGTGCTCAGCAATGGCTACATTCACTAAACAATTGTCATGCAAAAAAAAATATGAATAAAAGCAGGTTATGAGGTGAACAAGTGAATGCTTCATCCTGCCCATTATGGTCACAAGTTATGATGGCCTTTTAGCAAAGCACTCGTGTGGTCGCTGTCAACCCTGAAGCAAACCTGGCTAAGGCCATCTTTACAGCTTCAGGTTTACTACTGGAGGGGAAGGGGGAGAGGAAAATAGGTATCTGGTTTTCCTGTGGGAACCAAGGATGTTTCAATAGGTGGCTGGATGGAGGAGGGGGGAGAAGTAGAGTAACCAAGCAACCAACCAGCACATCTATTGGACAACTCCACTCCTCTGCTCGCAATAGAATACCTTATGTCACCAGGCTTGAAATTTTGGACCTGGACAACCTAGAACTATGTCGCCTACGGTCTAACCTAAGCTTAGTACACAAAATTGTCTGCTTCAATGTCCTACCTGTCAATGACAACTTCAGCTTCAACCACAATAACACACGGGCAAACAATCAATACAAACTCAAAGTAAACCGCTGCAAACTCAGTTGCAGAAAATAGGACTTTAGCAACAGAGAAGTCAATGCCTGGAATTCACTCCCTGACTCTGTTGTTACATCCTCAAACCCCCAAACTTTAACCTTAAACTGTCTACCGTGGACCTCGATCCATTCCTAAGAGATCTGTAAAGGGGTGTGCATGCCTACGGTCCCTATCCTACTGTTCCCATTTATTCATACTCCTTTATTATGTATATACTTACACCTGTTTATAGTTATATGTTTATACGTTAGGTTCATATTTATACTTGTTTTCTCACACATGCTTGACAAAGTAAACTAAATATAAATAAATAAAACGTGATGGAGGACTTGCGGGGAAGAGAAAACTTTCACTTCTAACTGGGTGAAAACCGTGGGAACTTTCAGAGTCAGTTTTCACCCAATTGTGCCAATATGATGTATCCAATAAATCGGTTTTTTGAGGAATCTTACCTGCTTCAGAGTTCTGCTTTCTTTTTTCAAAGGTTTTGTTGAATAAATTGTTGAAAACATTGCATGTGGTGTGATCATCCTGACAGTTCTGTTTGTCATACATATTATGGCATAGAATATATGTTTTATATACTTTCCTGCAATATTTTCTATTTCTAATCATCCGTTCTGCCAGCCCTATTTTCTTTTGATTCTAGATCCTTTTTTTTTCCCCACCATTGATAAAATTTATCCCATACTTTATAATATTCTGTCTCATCTTTATCTTTCATTTCCAAAGTTAATTTATCCATCTCAGTGCAAGTCCATATCCTTTTTATTACTTCACTTTTATCGGGAATATCTATCCACTTTTGAGAAAAGGCTAACCTTGCTGCCATGATCACATATATTATTAAATAAATCTCCTCTTTATTATATTTTTCTGCTTTCTATGGGTGCATTACTTGGGAACGCTGACATTTGCCTCATTTAACTCTTTTTTAAAAAAAAAATGTTCCAAACGCAACCTTATATTTCAGTGGTCACCAACCAGTGGGCCGGGGACCACTGGTGGTCCACAAGAAAATTTTGGTGGTCCACAGAGAAATGTCATCCCCAAAGCAATTAATCCAGGCTGTGTGGGAACACAAGGCTGTGCCACCCACATGGCCCACAGGAACACAAGGCTTGTGTCACTTGCATTGCAAACGAGGTAGTGAGGGAAGGGGGGAAAGGGCGGGGGGGGACTTGCCCCACTCACTCCACACACCTGGCCTGGCCACCAGACTGCTTCTTTATTCTGCTTTTGGCTGCATGCAAGGAAAGTAGCAAAAGTCTTTCTTTTTCTCCCCCAAACTCCACCAGAAATGAGTCTTTGGGACCCTGCAAGGCATCCAGGTCCAAGAGGCTGCGCCAGTGTGACAGGTCCCACAAAGGCTCATTTCTGGAGGATTTTGGGGGAGAGAAAGAAAGACTTCTGCTGCTTTCCTTGCATGAAGCCAAAACTCTCCCCCCCCCCTGTACCCCCGTCCCCCCAGAATGGAGCTGGAGATGATATCCCGAGATCTCAAATGAAGAATGATTGATCGGTAGGAAAATGGGATGGGGAATTTTCCTGCAGACTTTTTGGGGGATTTTTCCAAGGTCTCTGGTCCACAGGATTTAAAATTAGGAGTTTGATGGTCCCTGAGGCCCAAAAGGTTGGCAACCCCTGTTATATTTGATCCTAAGGTCCACACAAAGGCTGTGTAAAATTGCATTTCTGTTCATTGAACTTTTGTTTTTCCTCCAAACCTGCCAATTTCTGCCCACTTTTTCTCTACGCGACTGCTGCTTTCATTTGAATTCCACCAGTTCCTAAAACCCACAGACATTTTCCTCCTACGGCTACTCAGTTTAGAATCCACAGTCCTGTTCACAGAGCACACCCACGGTCTCCTAAATAAAACAACAAGAGAAGGAAGTGGTTGTGCTTCTTTTTTCTATGCTGAAAGAACATCCCAAACCACCCAGAGCAACGGCACACAAAAAAACGCCAATCCCAGCAAAAGAAGGTTGCAAATGACAACTTAAAAACATGAACTGAAAAATCATCATCAGCAAATCATCAGCAATCATCTCTGCGCCCACCCACTCCAGTCCACCCTGTCCTATATGAGAAAGCACATGATGCTCGTTTGTTACACACATCTATAGCTTCTTTTCCAAATGCGACCACAATGGAGCCTAACATTCCCACTGCTAAGCAAGGCAGCCGTTAAGCGAGCCACACATCATTTTGCAAGGGTTTTTTTTGTTTGCCACGTTTCTTTTAAGCAAATTGCTCAAGTTGTTCAATGCATCTCATGGTCAGTAAGTGAATCTGGCTCCCCCCCTTTGCTTGTCAGAAGCTCTACAAAAAGATTGCAAATGACAATCTAAGGACTCCAGGATACAGTCAACATTGTAAATGCATGCTGGTTGCCAAACATCCAAAGTTTGATCACAGGGATGGGGACACAAGTATGAAAACTGGCCATAAGTCTCTTTAAAGGAGGATATTTTGTACCTCTGGGTTGAAACACCTAGGATACTGCATCCAGTTTTGGTCACATTATAAAAAGATGTTGAGGCTCCAGAAAAAGGGCAGAGAAGAGCAACCAGGATGATTAAGGGACTGGAGGCTAAAACATATGAAGAACAGTTCCAGGAACTGGGCCTGGCTAGTCTAATGAAGAGTTGAAGGACCAGGGGAGACAGGATAGCAGTCTTCCAATATTTGAGGGGCTGCCGCAGGGAGGAGGAAGAGGTCAAACTATTTTCCAAAGCACCTGAAGGCCAGACAAGGAATAATGGATGGAAACTGATCAAGGAGAGATTCAATCTGGAAATAAGGAGAAA